>JAOYSI010005633.1:0-13410 GCA_025775065.1 Hiodon alosoides
CGTGTGCTAGAAAACAAACGTCCAGGGTCCCCCCCCCCCAACCCTAACAGCATGGATACATTCTGTCCCATCAGTTCCATCCCTCGTTATCCCCACCTGAGAATTTATACCTTCCATTAATTTCCTCAAACAAAAGGAATACCGTCACTAAAAAAAAAAAACAACCCAGGGACTCGTTTATATCTAGTCACAATATCGCTGCAAAGACCAACATTTCTGTGGTTGGGTGACCTTTCAAGGTGTGACGTAGTATTACTTTCCAGCATATAAATGGGAGCTACAAACAAGAAATAAAAATGAACATTAAGCAATACTCATGCACTTACCCCAAGCCCCAACTCCATTTCAGTTCGGAAACGATAAACGTTCACGTACGACAACTGAACAAAAACGCAACACAAGTTTTCTGAAGGAGCAACTTCCATCTTTTATTTAACTGGAGCCCTAAATAGACATTGAACCACCAAATGTTAGTGTGACTTTCACATTGTCATTTAATTTGCAGACTTCCCTATACAAACAAATCTGATGTTTTTAAACATTAAAGTTAATTATGGAAAAGCCCACTCGTTGCAGAAAGACCTGCAGGAAATGTCTGCTGGAGTAATAAAAAAAAAAAAAAATTAAAAAGAAAAACCTGTTTAGTATGAATCCAGTCACAAACATTAAAAAAGTGCAGACAGAAAACTTTTCAGAAAATTAGGTCAACCCCCCCCAACAATAGGCCTTGATACAGTAAGCTACAATGTACGCCTAACGCCATTTACAGTTTTGCAGACTAAAGCTACAGCGATATTGAATTATTTAACCACCAAGTCAGTGAAATGTTCCAGAATCGATTTAAGAAACGTACACACCGATTTCTGGTGCATGAAAACGCACACGTGTGCGATTCTTTGAAAACTCTTTCCGACTTCGTGCTCACATAACTCCATGTAAAACCGTAGCATACATTTACAGAGTTTGTGTAGACTTGGTGTGTGGATTAAAAAAAGGAAATGTACATTATAACCATGCATTGAGGAATTACGGTCTATACACGTCTCCTCTTCTAATAGAGGCGTTCAATATGGCACACCTTTTGGTCCATCCACACAGACGGTTGCTGAACGCCAAAATAGTTGCTTCTCCGAAAAAGATTCGAGTTTTACACCGACGCCCTCTCCCCCATTTTATTTTTTAGTTGACCGCATATGAACTCATGGCGAAGCTGTACAGCCGGAGATTTTACAGGAAGTAGTCTGGGGTGCGGCGAGTCACGTGGGGCTCCCCTCGGCGGGGCGCGGGGTCAAACTGCAGGCTGGACAAGCAAAATAAAAATAGGTTAGAGACTCCAATAACACGTACTGGTGAGAGGGAGAGCAACACCATTTCGGGACAAGGGAGATACTTACAAAGAGTACTTAAGAGTATCATCGAGTTCCATGATGGCCGCCTGATTCCCGCAGCGATAACAGTAATTTGGTGCGCTGAAGATTGTCACCACGTTGCGGTCATGGCACCAGTTGTAACCCTGCAAGAGAAGGCCATCGTCCTCCTTAATAAACGCTGATCGCCTCATGCCATCCGGCATCAAGAGTGCCCACACAACAAAAACACACCCCGGCGATGATGTCGCCGACGCCTCAGGCAGCGGTTACAAGGCACGTTGCCGATTGCTGAAGCACATACATTGAAGCAGTGGGCTGCAATCTGATGGCACGGTCCCGTATCCCAGGCAACAAGCCATCGGTCAAATGACGCAACGAGCGTTTAGAGAACTGGGAGAAATCTAAACAATGAGACAGGGCTTTCAACGGACTGCCATTCAAGCAGCCTCAGCAACTGCTCCTATGTCGATGGCTTCTACAGGGACTGGCACAGAACACAGAAAGCTGTAATTTATTATTCTGCATTATTACAAAAAGGCTCTACCCAATGCTTTAAATTACAGAAAAAAAAAAAATCATTCACTCTCAAGTCACCCTTGATGAAGCTAAATGACCACACAAAAAAAAAAAAAACTCTTCCTGATACTCTGGTTTCAGTTACTCTTGGTATTTAGAAAAAAAACAACTAAAAATACATTTTCAAACAAGCTGCTCAATACATTGAGATTCAGCATTTTCTGTGGTAGTTTCTTCAGAAAGCAACACATCATCTGCTTGGACTTAACCCACAAACGCAGAAGCTCACCTCCATCACCAGCTGGTGAGCTCTCGAGACCAGGGTAAGGCCGTTGGCGTGGTTGAACGTTTCAGAAATGTCCTGTCCAAAGGTGTAGCCAGCACCTCGGGGGGAAATGCCCCAGCCCCCGCGGTCGTCCGGGTCCGACCAAAGCAGGTCACACATGGGCCCCTGAAGGAGGGGGGGGGGGGGAGACGAGACGGTTGTTAGCGACGCCGCCGGGAGCAGTCGGTACCCAACACACGCGGCCCCACCTGGCAGAAGCCCTTACCTCGTGCGGGACTTCCTGTAAGCGGTCCAGAGCCCTGATGTGATCCAGTGTGTCTATCGATGGGGACAGTCCACCGTGAAGACAGAATATCTGAACAGAACAAAACGAAAAACAAAAAACTCAACGCTACAGGTAGGTTAAGAGGTACGCGGTTCCCTACACAGGCGCTTTTCAGTGGGCCTTACCTGGCCATCCACCAGGGCGGTCAGGGGGAGGTAATCGAAGAGGTCGGTGAAGTATTTCCAGACGTTGGCGTTGCCGTACTTCCGCAAGCACTCGTCGTAAAAGCCGTACACTTGTGTGATCTGCCTGCTTTCGTGGTTGCCCCGGAGAATTGTGATGCGCTCGCGGTACCTGACCTGAGAAGACGTTTCCAAAGTGTTGAAATTTAACCCGACAACTTTAAACGCATTGTTTTGAAGTAACCATTATATGGCTTATTTGTATCATGAGTTTTTTTATTTTTATGCATGCATACACCGACGCACTAGAGATTAAGTACTCAAGGGGAACCTATTACCTTAAGTGCTACAAGCAGTGTGACCGTTTCTACAGAGTAGTAACCTCTGTCCACATAGTCTCCCATGAAGAGGTAATTTGTATCCGGCGACTTCCCTCCGATTCTGAACAGTTCCATGAGGTCGTGAAACTGACCGTGGACGTCGCCGCACACGGTGACTGGACATCGCACCTCCTGGACGTTCGATTCCTTTGTTAGAATTTCTTTAGCCTGGAAATGGATCACAGCGTCAGACACATTCCTGAACAGCCAAGATTGGTCAAATGAGCTTTGACTGGTTTACACAATGAGAAATAATTACAACGTTAAGCTCTAAATTAGAGTGTCCCTGTTATGCCATAGGGTGTGTCAACGGTAAAAATGTTACTTAACGTTAGCTAGATAAGGAAAACCAGCCTGAAAGTCAATATAACTGCAGGGGACAAATAGTAAGCGTAAAACCCATTTCAAACTGCTGAAAATATTTTCGCTATGTCCGCAACACATCATCCAATATCGCCCCTTTCCATTACAAAAGGCCTGGGTGGAAAATTAGGCAAGTCAACATCTCGAAATAGTGCAGGTATTCTTTGAGGATTTCAGTTGTGCAAGGAGGTTTAAATATAAAATCCCACATTAAGAGCACGAGTGCTGGGAAAATAAGAACCATGGGTCAGAGAGGTCTGAGCTCTGCCCACGTGTGAAGTCCACAAACCGAGACACGTTAGGTGATGGCAGAAGCTGAGGTCACGTAACGCTTCAGGTCTGGCGTTTTTCGCAAAACGTTACGTCGTTGCCCCGATTCTATCGATCTCAAAAAAGGCAAACGGAACCTCAAATGACAGCATGAGGGGGGTGGGGGGGTGGGTGGGCATCTCCGACAAACAGATTCAGCTAAATAAACCTCCGCCTTCTTTCACTTTGTGTATCCCAAAACAGAAACCCTCACAAGAGGAGCATGAGTCAGAAGCACTGTGTGATGCAATTCAGAATCAATCACATCCCAGTCTATTTTTACTCGGGCGCCGCATTTTACACAACACACTAGCATTACACAGCGACGGAGCAGCGCACGGTCGCTTCTAAGAAAGAAAAACTTTCCCCGTGACATTTATACATTCCTGTAACGCTGTTACGCGGCAGTCCGACTCGCTAACAGAAAGCATTCGGGAGTCACAGGTCCCACACGTGAGCAGTAAAAATGTCAATTTCGTCTCTTTACCACACAGATACGACACAGAGTAGAGCAATGCACGAGTTAACATCAGTTCAGATTAAACGGGTCACCACGAGTCAATGAATGCAATGCAGCTGATCGCACACCACGCTCAAAGTTAGATTGCACTGAGAATACCGCCCAGATACCCAGAATTCATTTTGCTCCAAGAGAAGCAGAGATACAGCTTGCTTGCATTACCAAACATAGTGGACAATATTTTAGTTAGTGAAAATTAAACAGTAACAGCCTTCTGACACTTGTCATAATATACCTTATTTTGTTACCAGATTGGACTAGTAGGTCACTGTTTGACCTCGTTTCTTTTTCAATTAATAGGCAGCAAGATTTAAATGTAGATGACGCCAGGCAAACATTCAATGAACATCTTAGGTTGCTACTCAAATCACACATTGGTGGCAGTGTTGGTAAAGGCAGCCTGCGGTGTAGTGGTTAAGGTGACAGGCTCGAAACGGAAAGGTTGCCGATTCCCACCCCAGCTGTTGCACCTTTGACCAAGGTACTTAACCTGAATTTCTTCAGTAAAATATCCAGCTGTAGAAACGGCCTCATGAAGAAATTGTAAACACTTGATGCCGCCCAACGATCTTAAGTTATAAAACCCGAGACAGCTGGAAGGCGAGTAGGCCTCCATCATCACTCTCCCAGTGTGTGGTAGCAGGTTTCGCATGTTGAGCAATCCGAATTGAGGAAAAAAACGAGACGATCGATTTCAAATGCATACATTTAATGTACATTATAAATAAAAAAGGCCAATTTAAATAAAGTGATTTGGAAGTAAATACAATCTAAATGCAAAAAGCTTTAATCGTAAAATGGGAGCTTAGAGCTGGCAAAATTGTAAACATAACCACAATACAATGGGTAGGCGAACGTCTGTGGGTTTTCGATGCACGTCCTACATTCACCATTTACAGTGGAAACAAATATACTGAGGGCATTTTGGTTAAAACATGCCTTTGGTAAAGAGTGTCATCAGTAGACCTTTGACCAAAGTCTTCGCTAATCGAGAGAAAACTGACAAATTTGTGGGACGGGTCTCCAATTTAAGCAAATTGCCCTATACATGTGCGACTAAAACTGACGCACATCAACCTTCCCTTTCCCATTTAGCAAGTCCTACCAGGAAACCGTGCAGGCTTACGTCCTTCCATAGTTACGACCAAATCCATATTTATCAGCTTAAGCGAACCATTGACCGCAGACTGGCGTAGTTGTATATATATGATTTGCTCAAATGAATACGGTTTTCATACCAAATTATAGAATACCGAGAGACTAAATTAGATAACTTGAAGTGGTACGCCCCAAAAACCTATAGAAAAAAAATGAGCACTATTTACGGCGTTAGTTGAAAGTATCGGCGCCATTTTAAGAATGTTTTGTAAAGCTCTCGCCGGATCGGGAGGCTCGTTAACATTCACTGTTGAAAAATCAAATGAATTTTAAAAGTAATCGTACTGCTTTCACAGCTAGAAGAGCCAACAAGCTAGACAATTTTAATGACGTGCGCGCTCAGACGGCCCTTCGATGTATACAGCACATACTAATAATGTGTGACAAGTTTCGATAAATATATATCATACATAAGGAAACTACTTAAGCGCGTTTTAAGATACCTATACCTTTTATTCGGAGAGGATATTTGCCTCTTCACCAGTTTTATCAAAACACACTTTGCGAAACTGTAGTCAGACACTATATCACAACCTCTCCGCCATCTTAAAATATTAGCACGTAGCTGCAGTGCCACAAAAACGTCGTCGCTCACACGGATAGCATTCTCGCTGAACCGGGTTGAGCAACACCATCTACCGAGGAAACGCATTCCGGGTATAACATCCACAAAATAAAATAGCAATAATTTTTATATTTAAAGTGAATTTCGATCGTTACCTTTTCGCACAGCGTTTTGACTTGGCTTTCCGAGAGCTGCTTGCATTCGTTGAGTTGCTCAATCCATTGATCTATCTCCTTCGTAAACGCCTTTTCGTCCATTTCTGGAGGTTAGCTAGCTAACCAGCTAGCAAACGTTAGCTATTGAACAGGTAATTCAAAAAATAAAAAATAACTAACTGTGAAACTCCTGTTAACCCTTTTCTAATCCCTACTTTAACTGTATTATTCTTGAGGTCTTAGTAGTGCAGGAATTATAACTAAAGAGGGGACAAACTCTTCCCAATACGAAGAAAACGTCAGGCTAGAGTGTTTCACGCCGAGTGAGAGCCATGATCCAACCCCCAAACGACGGTCCTAAGAACCACTTAAGACTCGCATTTTAATTGGTCATCGCACAAAACTATCCGAGTTTTCATTGGTCTTTGGTATGACGAGCGTAACTTTAGGCTTCCGGAGTATTGTAGTTCTATAGCTAAAACAACATATTTAAAGCTGGTTTGTGCGCCGTACTTGTCTTCATCAAATATGTATTTACACATACCATGTATTATGAAAGCTTGGCATATTGCCATGTGCTGCACGTATAATAGTCCAAGTTTAAATAGAAAATAACACATCTAGCGTATTTTTCTGTCATTAATTACCCTCCCTGAGATATGATTTTTCCACGAATATTAAATGTTCAATTTTTTGTACATAAGCTACAACGTTTGGGTCATTTTATATACATTTCTTATCACCTAAATGAATTACGGCCCAATACACAAAGTCCTATATGTAAGGTAATATAGAATCCACATGAACGTTACAGCATGAGAACAGCACCAGTTAATGTGTAAAGAAAAGCACTTGTAAACATGAGGGTAAACATTAAAGGTCGTTAAGATGATAACATTGCAGTTTAATGCACAAATATCACAAAATCACAGCGGACAGCAGGGTAACTTTCTGGGGGGTTATTAATATATATATTTATTTATATTTCATTATTATAATTATATATATATGTATGTATATATGTATATAATATTAAATACGTCCTTGTATTTGGTCCTCAAGCCTAATCTTTCACATTTTGGGCAGTCACAAACATCCTAATTCCTGGTTGCAAGACAGCTGTGGCTTCCATAGATGCTCACAGTAACAGATGCTCTCCTCAATTTTGGATTTTGCCTCCTTATTTGTGCTTGAAAGTTGTTAAAATATTCTTCCTGAATCCGCCCTGGTACTGTCCCAGATTTTAAGCGAGGCTATAACATCCAGCGTAAACGAGTCAATGGCTTCGTAAAACCGGCCATTTTTGCTAAATTGCACTTTCATTCTCTCCCCAGGTGAAAGCTGTTGTGGCTCCTACTTGTAATGGTTCGTAATTCCAGATTCCTGTCTTCAAAGAGCACAGAATTTTTGGGGACTGTGGGAGAAGGGGGAGTGGCTGAGCCTCTCCGTCCAAACGCAAGTGCACACTTTATTGCTTAAATGGGGAGTTATTACCCACCCTGGCACTGATTGTGAATTAGAGGTGAGAAGTGCCGGAGTGAAAAAGTACAGTTAATTTCCTCAGGGCTATAAGGGCCTTTCCCCCAGACTTTCTTTGATTAAATTAGTAATTAACCTAGTAACTGTTTGTAAAAAAAAAAAAGACATGAGAATATTTTATTAAATCCACAAAAATTTTTTTTTTATAAAAATCTTTGTCAAAAATGTTTTTGTTCAATTTGTCCATTTGTCCACTTTCAAGGCTCTAATGAAATCCTGCTGAGCATTGACCGAAGTGCCCTAGAGGAGATCTCACCTAATGGCAACCTGCTGCTGCCAAATAAGCTTGGGTTTCTGCATACAACTGATACGGAAAAACAAAAATAGTATTCTGCTGGTTCATCCGACAAACTGTTAAGTACCCATTTGGTTACAGTATTAGTTATTACGCGCCTGAATTAAGGCATTAAGGCAGAGCTGCTATTTATGTGGCTCCTGTTTTTACAGATGAGTGCAGCTTTAAAAAAAAAAAAAAAAAACGATTTCGACTCACAGTATAAATACCCGAACCGTTGGTCACGAGACCAAATATCACCCATATGATTGAAGGTTGGGGTCACGAGAAAAACACAGCAACACTTTACACTTCTTTTAAACTTAACTGAAAACTGGTATCATCTTTTTTTTCTATATCCAGAAAAAAGAGCCAAGTAAAATGAACCATTTAACTTTCTTCAAACTTGGTGAGTTCTGTATTATATAATTTACAGCATTTAAACAACCACCCTATAGTATGTTCATTGCTGGGTTCACATAATTTTTTCCTGATACTAATATGGTGTTGTGCTGGGGAAACTTTTTTTTTTTTTTGGTAACTGCTGTGGTAGATATTTATCAGGATTAACATATCTATTTTTTTTTACCATGATTATTTTTATGAAATCATGGACAAACAGGAAGCGTTACAGTACAGAAACCAGTTATTGTGCAAATAAATGTGCTTTACTGAACTGCATTAAGGGTGAAACGTGCAAAAAGTAGCACGTAAAAATATACATTGTTCCTTAATGTTCCTCTTACAATATTAGATTTTTTTTACACCTACTAATCACCTACAGACAGATCCAAGATTTTTAATATGCAATTAGAAGATTCACTCTTAAATGTAACTCAGCGGGGAGATAAAAGGTTGGAAAATGGAATGTTTACTGGTAGCTTTAATAACCTGAAAAACAACAGGGAAAACAATCACAATACTTACAATCCGGATCAACATTCCGAGAACAGAGGAGTTTGTTTATACTTCCTTACTGCACTGCCAGCAGAACATTTTTCAACACAATACTACAGAGCTCCCTAAACATTTAAAAAGGTGTAAAAGTTCTTACACGTTTTACCCTCTTATTTTCCTTGGTCTGAGTTTAATGGGAATATGGAAAGGATTTTGGAGCCCCCCTCCCCCTTTCCAGTTTCCTTCCTCGAGCGCCTCAGTGGTTTAACTGGGGTGGGGGGTTAGACGTAAATTCAATGTATGGTTCAGTATATGAAAAAGTATCTGTAAAAAGTAATGGTTTAGTTACACATGTGTATAGACATCTACTGGTTTTCGTTCCACATTGACTCCAAACTATTTAAACCTAATTTAAATTAAACCTTAAATTAACCTAATTAGACCTGGACTAGATCTGGTTCTCGGGGATCAGGGTTTCCTACTTCATTAGGGAGTGGTCTGTGTGTTGCCAGGTTACAATATCATAATAACAATATTTGACATTATTAGTATGAATTACTGCACTTTCATTAACATATTTATATTATTAATAATATGCACTATCCATATAGTATTTAACTGAAATTATTGACGCTGTGTGTTATTTGCTTTAGCGTACACTTTTAGTAGTAGTAGTAGTAGAAGTAGTAGGTACTTTATTTATCCCACATGGGGAAATTGCGATGCTACAGCAGAAATTACCAAAATTACACAAAAAAACAAATACAAATAAATAAATCACGCAACAAAAAGTAGTATGTACATACAGGGCAATTGTTAGGTAGAAGTGCAAATGAACAGTGCAAAAACAGTGCAAAAAGCAGAGTGCAGAGCAGGTAATGATTTCTGGCTCACAGAGCGGCATTGTGAAGTCTGATGGCTGATGGTAGGAAGGACTTCCGATAGAGCTCCTTCCGACACCGTGGCGTGATCAGTCTAGCACATACGGAGCTCCGAATTTCCTCCACCATGTCATGGAGGGGGTGGGAGCCATTGTCCATAATGGCTCGCAGTTTGGACAGGGCCCTTGCCTCTCCCACCACCTCCAGGGGGCCAAGATTTTTTTTCAAACACTGTACAAACAAACAATTCCGTCCCTTTTGCCACTTCGCGCTTCGCAATTTTGTCCTCTCAATTTTTCAGTTTAAACCAACTAAAACTAACCGCTTCTAATTTTCTAAATAATTCGTTATATTTTGACCGTTTCCTGTCCCCGCTTTCTCTTCTTTATTGTCTTTTATTTAGACCACTAACAAAACTGCTGAAGAAATTTTGTACTTATGGTACATGGTGTCATGTTTAAAGAATAGTAGCATTAAACATATACCTCTATGCATTTATGAACTATTAGCTTCATAAATATTACATAATTACAGTTAATATGTAATTTGTCATTAATTTTGTTAATAATCACGAACGTAGCAATGTCACTTTGAGCTATAACTGGACCCTTTCAGGCGAACAAGACAGTTTTACCATCTGTAAACTTTAGCTCCATCTAGTGGCCCACAACAGGTAGTCCAGGAAAGCGCATGGCCCTCGCTGCTTTCTTCTTAACCAAACTTGACACCTCCATCTGCAGGCCGTGGCTGTCGCTCTGCATCAGAACAAAACCGGCGTCTCAAACAAGCTATGCAAAAGTGCCTCTCCGGTGCTGAAATACAGTGCTCCTTCACTGTTTTTAATTTTCAAAGAAAGTAACGTTTGTTTCGACCATTTCTATTCATGCTACATCCAGTGCTTACGAGTCCTGACGAGTGATCTGATCTGACTGTCAAATATTTCCTCCCGGCTGACTACATTCTTTACCCGAGAGGGAGCCTTCTGACTGCAGCCAGTTTCCAAGTTGTGAGGACTGGAACTCCGCTTCAGTTCGTCAGCACTGCAGACACGCGCAGATCAAAGGTGCCACTTCATTCCCGACGAGACTAAGCCACGCCCACGCAAACCCAAACCGGTGTCGCTCTCCTTTAGAATCTGGCCGCGCTACACAGTCAGGTGAGGTGTCGCTTTTAAACGAGGTCATAAACCCCCACCTGGAGTAGCTGCTTCACAGCCACACCTGCGTTTACATCACTTCCTATGTATGTAGCATATTCTAGAATTTATCCAATTAAATGATGGGCATGCCATGTCTACCTACAAGAACTACAAGGGCCCGCCTGTGATGCCTATTGAGCAAAAGGGGGCTGCTGACCGAGCTATGTTGACCTCCAGATTGTTGCTGCTGTTGATTGGTGGTATTGTGAAGGTGACAGGAGGAGCTGCTTTCTCCCAGGGAAGTTCAGGAGTCACGGTTGCGGGGTTGAATGACAGAACTATCCCCCAATGGTTTGCCAGCATTTTTCAACCCTCGTGCATTCATTAGCTCTGGGCTGTTTTATGTCTGACTTCCCTCCTTTCGCTCTCCTTTCTTTATCCTTGTCCTAACACAAAGGCGAGAGAACGTTTCGGTGTTCTTTACGCTTTAGTCTTTCAGCTTCCTTAGAAGTAGAATCAGGACTTTTTTTCACATATTCAATCAAAATATGGCCTTTCGGGTCAGTGCATGACCGCAATGCGGTGTGATTAATTTTGCTTTGAAAGATCTTGGCCCGACTGCGCCCATAGTTACGCAGCTTGTTTCACTTTCTGCCGAGAGTTGTTCCTCTCCAGTCTGACTCATGCTGTTGTATTTGGCGTCTTTCAGAATCAAAGCCGGTATCTCTGGAATTAATCTGTCGGGGTGGAAAATGTCTCTTCTTAAAAAGCTCATTTATTGCTTTCATTTTTTTGCCTGAAATTACTCAGTGTTGTTAGTCAATATAAGTATATAGTATATAGCTAAGCCGTATGTAAATAATGAAACACACAAGAATTTAGTACAACACCCCAGTCCCTTGGTAGGGCGGTTCCATAATACATAATCTCCTATCCATTGCTGGGGCAGTAAACCTCCATACACCTGCAATACCTACAATACAACGGCTCACCTCTCTGGGAATCGGTCCCCGGTGAAGTATCGATGCGTTAGCATCATAGGGCAGGTGGCTCTGTCTAAAGGGATTGATCTGCGAAGAGGACTGAACGTGCAGCAGACCCTCACGCGGGACAGTCATTTTGAACGCGGTCCGTTCCGATCTTACATCGCTTCGCACATGAACTGTTTCGCTGCACACTCACATCCACACTCTCAGCCTGCAGGCGACCGAGTTTGTCAAACCTCCTCCTGTGGTCTCGGTGAAGCTGCACCTCTGGGAGACTGGCGAGTGCAAAAATTGGGTTCTGAAAGTATAGATCCTGTTGGTGTCGGGTAAATGGCCCTTTTCCCATAAAGAACCAAAAAGTAAAAGTAAGTAAAACAACAAGGTGCCTAAATTACTACTTCATAGGTCCTTTTTTAATGTATATTTAATATATCAGATTACTAAACACAATCTCACATATAAAACCCACTCTGGTCCAAGCAAATGTTCAAACTCACCATGGAAACGAAAGCCACGTTTCTTTCCTTAATGTTTATTTTTTTATTTTTTTATTTTTTTATTTTTGACAGTCCATTCGATCGTTATCCCCAAAGCCATTTGAAAGCAAAACCTTTGTACCTGGTCTTTTTGTACTAAAGAATCCATTTACAGTTGAAAAAAAAAAAAAACCTTAATCCTATTGGAAAGAATTTTCCAGCACGTTCCAGAGAACCTCACTACCACTGCACCACTACCACACAGGGGCGACATATTGGCTATAATCTGTGTTCCGTTACATCAGGCACGAGGGAGTCCTCAATATCAAGTCGTGATTCTAGTCTTGCATTTGGCTTTGGAGTCTGTCAACATGAGGACAAAAGAGGTGTCAAGGGAGCCGTGTTGAACCTGAGAAATCATCTATCAGCAACATAGCCAGAACCTTAGGCGGAACCTTAGGTTCACCAATAGCAACAGTTTGTAACACCATTAGAAACAGAGAAAGTCCCGGTGAGCCCAGCTCGGGGGAAGTCCTCCACAGCGGATTACCGAGAACGCTCTGGGAACAGGAACGGATCAGGAACACTCTCCAGGACGTGGGTATGGACGTGTCGGACTATACCAGCCGCAGAAGACTTTGCCAGCTGCGGAGCCTACACAGCAATGTGAAAACCACTACTTAACCTCAATAACAGGATGGCTGGTTTGCAACGGGCAAAATGTATACTGAAGAGCCTGCATGGTTCAGGAAAACGGTCTTGCGGACAGACAAGACAACGGTTAAAATGTGCCAGAGAGACGGTAAGAGAAAAGTGTGGCGAAGTAATGGTATGGTCCAAGGCATGGAACCTCATCAGAAAGCTCGATTTGGACATCGTCTTAATTTGTCCCGATACTTTTGGTACCCTGACATAGGGGGACTGCGTATGAAGAGTACCTTTAAAAAGTCACATCTAAACCGTAAAGTCACTATATAGCCTGCAGAAAAATATCCCCAATGTAAAGCTGAGGGTCTGTACTTTAACCTCAGTAAGTTGTTTGATTTTAAATCCAAACTTTCAGAGAACAGAGGCAGAAGAAGAAAAAATGCTTCACTGTCCCGACACGGTGGGGGGCACTGTATTAGCACACGCACGCACGCACGCACGC
>JAOYSI010005635.1:0-13409 GCA_025775065.1 Hiodon alosoides
TGTGTGTGTGTGTGTGTGTGTGTGTGTGTGTGTGTGTGTGTGTGTGTGTGTGTGTGTGTGTGTGTGTTTGTGTGTGTAGAAATCAGTGCATAGGCATGGTGAAAAGACAAATTAACAGAGGCAGAATATGAAGCGGTTTTCCTTAGCTGGTTGCCAGAGCCAATTAGGACACTGTCGTAAATAAGACTAGACAAGACTTGTGGTGCTGTCCTTCTGTTTTCAATCATCTGCAGTGGAATGAGTTATTATCATTCTGTGTTCTTATGAATGTCTTTGTTCCATATAAGATCCTTTTGAGATAAATCCCGTAACCCTGGTGTATCTTTCCCTGTCAAATCAATAAATAAATACCACAGTGTATCTTACTCAGTCAAATTAGTAATTAAATATCGTAACTATGGTGGATCTTATGCAGTCAAAATAGGACCACTTGAATATCAGGTAGTATGAAGCAAAACATTGTTAAACACAGCTATCAATTTTTTTTAAGGATTAGTGTTAAGCTGTGTCTGAGCTTAGTGCTGCTCTGCTTATTGCACTTATTGCAACTGTGAATCCTGAAAACAAAAATTGTTTGACACGGGAGATATTCCACCAATGAAAAACCCCGGTTATTGATGCTGTCATTTTTTATTGATTATTTATTTGTTTGGTTGTTTTGGAAGGGCAAGGAAAAATCATTTTCCTGTAATTGTTTATTATTTTATTGATAATTCAAGCTTACACTTAAGAATGTGTTTTGATATTAACATCCAATCCTTTTAAAGTTTCGTCTTATTTGAGGAATGGTTTGCTATCAGTTTGTTTTTCTTCTTTTTAATGCATTTATTTATCAATTTAACCAGAAGATTAAATTAACATCAACATACATAACCTGTGAAAAATGTATTCAAATTCCTGGGGCTGTAAATATTCCAGTGAAACAAAGTTTTTCACACTGGGTGTTGGGTTGTAAGTACTTCTCTGATATAGCTCCTGGCAACTCTTTCCAAGCTTCACAGACAAGAGAGACAAGCTCCTTGATGGGCTTGGAGGTACCGATGTTCATCATGACCTGCTTTTCAACCTCACTGTGCTTATTCAAACATCAGGGCTTGGAAGGGTATAACAGATCAGAAACAGACAGGGATGAATTATACGAGAAGATCGATATATACATATTGTTCTATGATATTTATTCGTCCTGGTCCAATGTGCTGTTCCAATTTGTAGTTTTTTGACTATTTACACTTTTTTTATCTAATTGTCATTGTCGTGCTTTTTCATCATCCCCATGTGTGGTGGCAAGATTTGTAGCAACCAGTTGAAAAATGTATGATTTTATATTGGGGTAAAAAAAAATATGTTTACTGGTAGATAAAAGAATTGGTCGTAGTTTCTAACTTGAAATTGAAACTAACTGGCTCCCTGGTTTATTTGCTTATTGCAGCTTGTGAGGTGGGCTTCTACAAGCCATCAGCTGGAGACCAGCTCTGTGGAAAATGTCCTCTCCACAGCCACTCAGAGACAAGGGCCGCTCTCTCCTGCCCATGTGACTCAAATTTCTACCGCTCTTCCTCTGACCCTCTTGCCGCCCCCTGCACCAGTGAGTACACATGAGGGTGTCAAAGTTCATGAGTGAAGCGAGCCGAACTCTAAAAGCTGACTCACTATTGAGTCATCCATCCTCACATTACACTCACATGCTACTCACATCATATGACCCTAATGTGCTACCCACATCACATGACCCTCACATGCTACTCACATCTCATAACCAAACTCAGATGGCAATGAAAAAAGAACAGTTATCCCACCTCAAATGACGAAAATGTTACAAAATGGTAGTTTGTTTTGATCTGCTCCAATCAAATCATGTTGTCAAATTCCATAATTTTGTTTTTGTCAGAAGGCTGCTGTTCACTTGGCCCCGGTGGTGAGATAACTGCATGCAAGAACTGATGTTCTTTTCCAAACATTGTCCTTTGGCAGGGCCTCCATCAGCCCCGGTCAATGTAATCTCAGCAGTGAACGGGACCTCAGTTAGTCTGGAGTGGGGCACTCCGCTGGACGTTGGGGGCCGGAGCGATGTCATCTACAACGTGGTCTGCCAGAAGTGCGTGGGTGACTGGGGGCAGTGTGAAGACTGTGGCGTGGGGGCAGGGAGCACCGGTGGGGGTGCAGACAGAGGGGCAAGCCTGCCCATCCGTTTCGTCCCCCAGCAGATGGGCCTAACCGAGTCATGGGTCACGGTGCTGAATCTGGCTGCTCATATGAACTACACCTTCCACATCCAGGTGCTCAATGGCGTGTCACACCTGAGCAATGAGCCGCTGCAGTTTGTCGCTGTTAACGTCACTACGAACCAGGCAGGTAGGGGACATGGCTTAGAAAAACCTCTTTACACTGGCTACTTGCTACATGCCATGCCACCTGTGCACTTCAGAATTTAAGTGAATTTTCAGTTTTGGTTAAACTAAATATTGACTAAATCCAATTCAAATAGAAAACATTTTGAATAAATTTTTGGCTGAGTTTAAATAGAAGGGGTGACATGCAAAGCAGGGTTAGTTGTAACATGATTATTGCTGACTGTTTGCACTGGCGAAAAACCGCCCCCAGAGTAATGTGTCTTAGTTGCATATCTGCACAATGAATCTCTTTTATGTGTGTTTATTTTGTCAGCTCCCTCCCAGGTGATCGCCATACGGCAAGAAAATGCCAGTCAGAACAGCATCACCTTGTTATGGCATGAACCAGACCAACCCAACGGGGTCATTCTGGAGTATGATATAAAATATTATGAAAAGGTAGGTAAAAAAATTTTTTAATTTTTTGGACCAGAATTACTCATTTGGGTGTTCATGCAATATCTAACCCATTTGCACAACTGGGTTTGTACTGATTTTAACCTCTTATTGAGGATTCAGCCAAGTATTTTGGTGGTGGAGGGGGGAGGGGGGCAATGTGAGGTAATTTCTTACAAGAAACAATTCTAATCGCTATGTTGTAATCGGTGGGTTTTGATTTACTGACAGTGGTAGACAAGTAAATGCATGTGAACTGCCAGTTTGGCATCAAGGCGTTTGGCTCAGCCCCCGTTGTGAAGGGGGTTAGCTATTTGCCTTCATATCCAGAACTAATAGGTGATGTGACATGAGCAGTGCTCGACAATTAGTAAATCGCCGATGTTGAACAAGACAGCAAAGTAAATAAGATTTAATTCCCGTTTGTCAAGTCTCAGTTCACTGTGCCAGCCACGTGGGGAGACTTAATAGCGTGTGTGTAGTGAGCTGCGTCCAGTAAATGGGGTCCCTGGCCTCGATGGAGTTGAGCTCCTGCCTTTTGTGTCCTCATGCTGCTCTCGGCTTGGAGTTTTAACATACTTTATGTAGTTGAAGGCCAGCAGAATGGATGGTAATCGATACAAACCTCCAGTTCCGATGAGATGACTGTAGTTTTTGTACCATAGGTTTCCATTATACATGTTAAGCTTATGTCATGCCGATGTATGTCTGTGACACCAGCAGTAGATACAAAATAGCTCTCCTGTCCAAACTCTCTATTCCTTGCTGCGAAGCTGTAGTCCTCCAGGCCTTGAATGTAGTGCCTGAGAATTGGATCAGATTTGTGAACATAAAGGGACAGTGCTGTTTCAGCCTGGAGAGAGCTACCCCAGTAAATCCCTTCAGTAAATATCCATCAGTGTAAACTGTTAATGTGTGAAATTGTAAGCCATCTGATTTTCTCTGAATAAGAAAATTTGATTAGTAACAAAAAAGTAGTTTGAACTCTTTGAATCCTAAGGTGTATACACTTGACCATTTGACACAGTACCTGATACGCAGAAGTAGAAAGCTTTGAAAGATGTATACGCTTGATCATTTGATACAGTCCGTGGTACACAGTGGCAGAAAGCTTTGAAAGGATGTCGGTGGTGTGGATTTATAAGCTGTATGCAGCAAACAGCTCTTTTCACCCTGAGGAGGTGGAACTCAAGAAGTCTGCAGTGTTGTCCTCAAATCCCTTCCACAGGACAAGGAGCAGCAGAGCTACTCCACCCTCAAATCCAAGGGCACCAGTGCCAAGGTGTCCGGGCTGAAGCCAGGCACCCGCTATGTCTTCCAGGTGCGAGCCAGGACCTCTGCCGGCTGTGGGCGCTTCAGCCAAATGGTGGAGATACAAACTGGGCGAGCTGGTGAGTGGCCATCCAGATTACGATGTGGCCAAATCTCCCAACTGCGACAGGCTATCACCATCCGAAAAACCGCCATGCATGCCTAACTTCTCACTGGGCCGCATGGTGTACACTTGCCTGAAGTCATTTTTGCCACAAGCTTTTATATCTTTAAAGCTTTAAAATTTGCTCGTAATTCAGATGAACATTTGGGACACGTTCTCTGAACATTATGAAATGGCCTGTTTGTGGTCTCTTGTTACCCGACCTCTGTCTGATGCCAGACTGCCCCCGTTTCAACAAGGAAGCTTCTTGACTCTGGCAGGCTCAAGTCATGACACAGGGATAGCACAGTGCCTTTTACTCCTCAGTGAGGGGCGTCAGGGGATATGTGAGATTGACAAGGTTATTGATCTCTCTACCCAAAAGACAACAGAAGACAACGTCTCTCCCTCTAGCTGTCATTAATGACAAGCGTATTCAAATTACAAGTTCTCTATAAAATATGTGCCTTATAAACAATGTTATTGTAGGGGTGTGGCAAGTTTCCTAACTCAAGTAATATAAATACATTTAAATGCAGCAATATACCCTCAATGTGAAGCCATAAACAGATAAACAGTATAGATTGTATTATTTAGAGATGAGTAGAAAAACTTTCCGATAACTGTGTATGCATTTTAGACATTATTTTACAACTGTAGTAAAGAGGTGTTCTTCAATTGTAAATGCACAAAACAATTTCCTTCTGTAAATAGCATATAAACACTGTGTGATTTTTGTCGGTATTGCAGTTCCTTTGCGGTACAACACCATGACAATCATCTGGATTTCCATGGCCCTGGTTACAGGGCTGTTGACCTTCCTGGCTATCCTGATCTGCAGAAAACGGCAAGAGCAGTACTACACATTCCCTGCTTTATGAACACTTTCCCTTTAGGAAATGTATGATATATAGTCTAGAAAATTAAAAATGCAAAGTGTTTTAATTTATCCTTTACTTCTATGTTTGATGCCTACAAGTCTTATCTACTTAATTTTAATTCCACAGAAAAACGAAATCCCAGAAAACGGCAGTAGCATTTTATTGCCACTCAGATGTGTTCCCATTTAAATATCTAAACATTCTCAGATTATTAAAGTACATTTTCAGGGTTAATTAACTTCAATTTCAAACCATTGTGTTTACATTAGAATAAATTTATATAAATTACATTGCATTAATGCAGGAAATAAAAAAAAAACTGTGTAACTTTCCACTAAATGTCGCTGACAGTAACTGGTCTGTGTGCTATAGGCACTGCGGCTACAGCAAGGCTTTCCAGGACTCAGATGAGGAGAAGATGCACTACCAGAATGGGCACAGTGTGTATTTTACTAATCGTTTCTCATTGATACCTCAGATTGCAAGCAGCTAATCCAGAATTTTAGCGCAATATTTATTTTGTGCATGTAACTCAATGTAGCCCAAACTCTCAGTAATATTAGATAGGATGATCGGTAGCATTGAGCAGACAAGCATATTGTATTTTCAAGGCAGAGAAAAGGCGCAATTTCTTTTTTGTCCTTAACACAACTTTATTTTATGCCATTTGTAACCACGTGTTAATTTTGTTTGTAGTTACATTCCCAGAAGCCAGGTCTTACATTGATTCACACACGTATGAAGACCCTTGCCAAGCGGTGCATGAGTTTGCCAGAGAAATCGAGGCTTCTAGGATTAAAATAGAGAAGATCATCGGTTCAGGTGATTCCAAAAAATGCAGTGGGGTCCAACACATTCTGAGAGCCATTTTAGTCCGTCTCTGTGTCAATTAAAGAGTCACCTTTCCATGAAAAACAAGAAATTAAAGAAAACAAATACATCAAACTAATTCAGAACTTGAAACAACTGTATTGAATACGTACTCAAAGGAATTGAGAAATTGAAAATAACAAACTAAGAGGGAACAGAATGGACTTCTGTTTCAGGTAAAATAAAAGGTGTGCTTAAAGCTATTTTCTCTCCCCAGGGGAGTTTGGGGAGGTTTGCTACGGGCGCATGAAGCTGCCAGGAAAGAGAGACATTCCGATAGCCCTCAAAACGCTGAAGGCAGGCTACAGCGACAAGCAGCGGCGAGACTTTCTGGGCGAGGCCAGCATTATGGCGCAGTTTGATCACCCCAACGTCATCCGTCTAGAGGGTGTGGTCACCAGAAGTAAGACGTAAATCTGCACACCCCACCAAACCTCCTGTCCCCCCACCCCCGTCTCCAGCTCTAATAATAATCAGAGCTTCAACTCAAACAGTTCAGGAGCAGCACAATGCAGAGTTGACATTCCAAGTGGTGCTGTACCATCAGCCTTACTAAAGGATCCTCTGTGTACCAACCACCATTCCATTGTTTCTAAATCTAAAGCCCATACTGCACTACTATTTTTAAGCGTCTTCTGTACTTTGTGAAAGCAAGTAGACACCAGAATGATTAAATGAAAAGGACTGCTGCTGGGTGCAAGCATGCTACCACAAACTCCTTCTGGACTGCTGGTTTCAAACTCCTCTTCTAATGAAGCCAGCTCCAGATTATTTGAGCCCTGGCTCTCAAATCACATCTTCAAATGAAAGTTAAAGTTTGAGGAGAAATAAATAAAGTTATTTGAAAAGTTCCTTCTCAGACTAGACAGACTGTATATTTGTACATAAGTTTTGCGCTTATCATTTTGCACTTACCTTTCTACCGCAGGTAAACCTGTGATGATTATTACTGAGTACATGGAGAACGGGTCTCTGGACTCTTTCCTCCGGGTATGTGTCTTCTTCATATTAAACAGCAGTGTTTCTCACAATTAACAAAAACAGTCAGCAATATTAGAGCTCATTCTGCATTTCATTGACCGAACATCAGCTTATTAAGTGTCAGTTCAGGAAATAGTAAATTTACATACATACGCACGGTACAAAACCTGAACATAAACCTCAACATAAATAATATATGCATGCTTCTCTGTGCAGGACCCTCCAGCACATTCACAGCCTCCCTCAGAACTGCTCCATATTTCTTTGAAATGCTCCAAATGTTTTATTAATAAAGCTCTGGTCTGAGATGAGGCACCTGTGTAATAAGATTTCCTGCCGCTGGCCTTGCATTTAAGCTGTTGTAATAATTTCTTCTGACAAGGATGCATTCATATGTTATGTTTAACCCAGTGCCGTGCACCAGGAATTGTCATGGTGACATAATTTCACTGAAAGTTGGAGAGCAGCCTGTTCTCTCAGGTCACGAAAGAAGTTTATCCTGTTTTTTGTTGGAAATGACCAGAACTCATTGACCCCATTACTGGCAGTGGATTACCTGCCCGCCTGTCCTGATGGTTAGCCCTAATTAGCCAATCAAGTCTGTACTTTAAACTGAAGCATCTTGGTGTGGCTAATTCTGTTTTGCAACGTCCTGCACAGAGGCACGATGGCCAGTTCACCATCATTCAGCTGGTCGGCATACTGCGAGGTATTGCAGCTGGGATGCAGTACCTAGCTGATCTGGGGTACATCCACAGAGACCTGGCCGCCCGCAACATCCTGGTCAACAGTAACCTTGTCTGCAAAGTCTCAGACTTTGGCCTGTCACGAGTGCTGGAGGATGACCCAGATGCAGCTTACACCACCAGTGTGAGTTAAAACATTTTATAAAATATTATATATTGTGACTTTCTTGTAATTACAGACAAGAGATATTTAATACTGGCATTTTTAAAATACAACTGATGTAGGAGGTAACCAAGTCCTCAATGCTGAAGATGCTCAGATATATTGAAACAAAGTTTTTTTAACTTCATGTATCATATAATACAACAATACAACAAGTTTCAGTGTTAAGTCTACTTTTCTTCTGCAGTCACAAAGCAGCTAAGCTTGCAATCTTCTTTCATATTTCCACACAGGGTGGAAAGATCCCAATCCGCTGGACAGCCCCGGAGGCCATCGCCTACCGCAAGTTCTCCTCCGCCAGCGACGTGTGGAGCTACGGAGTGGTGATGTGGGAAGTGATGTCGTATGGAGAGAGGCCATACTGGAACCTGACCAACAGAGACGTATGTACTGAGACAACCTGGGGTGGATTAAAACTGGATTAACTGGAGAGGAATCGCTGTTGTACCTTTAAGCTTCAGCATGCATCCTGCTGTGTAAATATGCAAAGTGAACCCCATACAAAAGTATACCCTTTTGTAAGTACTCAACTAAAAAAACTGTTTTGTTATGGCATTAGAACGAAAGACAGCTATGAAAATTCGAAGAACTATAAGCCATTTACTTTGTAGTCAGAATAACAGGAACTAAACTGCCTTGTCACCAGAGACACCAATGCTACAAACTCCTGTGTAATTTCCACAGGTGATAAAGTCAGTGGAGGAGGGCTACCGACTCCCTGCACCTATGGGGTGCCCTGGGGCTCTGCACACGCTGATGCTGGACTGCTGGCAGAAAGACCGCAACGAAAGGCCCAAGTTCTGCCAGATCGTCACTGTCCTGGACAAGCTGATCCGCAACCCGGAGAACCTCAAAACGCTGGATGCGCTGTGCAGGTATTTCCCCTAAAGTCGATAAATGATGGCATGTTGCACACGCATCTGGAAAAGATTTTCTGTCAGGACAATAGGACCTCATTCTAATATACTGAAAAGTACCACAAAGTTCAACCAAAGTTGCCAACAAAGCAGGGTAGCTGTCTCAACACCAGAGTACCTTTTCCAATAAGCTCATTTAATACAGATGTGTTCTCTGTTAAATAAAATGCCTTTGTACAATATTGACATTGATCTGCGGAAAATAAAAAAATAAGTCAAAACTTTCACAATAGAACCTGTACAAATTGCTTGATGCGCTTTCTGGCCCCACGGAGTTACTGGTGCATAACGGGGTGATGATGATTTCTACTAGCAGTAATGTACCCTCCCTCGGCCTTCGAAACTCCCCTTTCTATCATTTTAACTCCCATCGATTTTCTGCCTGAGCTGGTAGTGCCTTTCAAAGCCTCTTTCACTCTCATTTTAGGCTAAACAGCCCTTTGATGAACAGAAGCATTCCTGACTTCAGCAGCTGCTGCTCGGTGGACGAGTGGTTAGACACCATAAAAATGGGCCGCTATAAAGACCATTTTGCCGCAGGCGGATTCATGACGCTGGGTCACGTAATGGGGATGAATCAGCAGTGAGTAGCCACACGAGGTCCGGCAATAATGTGTCAAGTCTGAGAGCTCACTGCGGCAGAGGAGCATTTAATCACTCAGGATGGATCCCCAGTTGACAGTCTATATCACCATCACAGCGGGAAGAATGGGCACTATTCAATGACCTATCAGTTATCTTCTTAACTCAGGGTCAAAACAGAAAGCCTATTTAACCACCAAGATACAGAAACTATTTATTACTATTCATGCCTAAACTATTTATGCCATTGTGCAGTAATCTCACTGTTATCTGGTAACACTCTGTTTTGTTATTGGCTAATAGACTGTTATACATACATTTATCCAATTTAATCAAATCTGACTTTTCATCACGCTATTTATCATTGTGATATGCAAAATCATTTTTTTTACTTTACATAATTTTAAAAATCTGTCATTTTTTAAATGTTGTATCACATTCCAAATAAGTGCCAGCTATTTATTTATAAAACATGATTGCAGAATCTGTAAACAGTACCTTAATATAAAGTTGTGCCATTTCTTTAAGGGGTGTCACATTGAGAAGCGTTTAATCAGATTTCTTTCAAGGGTTTTGCAATAAGGAGTGTTTGATATGGGTATTTTCTCAGTGGAATTGGGGCTTTTTATGAATGGTTGTCTACTGGGTCCTTGCAGAGACATCCAGAGGCTGGGGGTGACACTGATGGGACACCAAAAGAAGATCATCACTAGTGTCCAGCTGATGCGAGTCCAGGTGCTGAACCGTAGTGTGCCCTCGGTGCAGGTATAATCCAAGGCCAGGCACACCAAGGCCTGCTGATAAGCCGGTTTATTGCCAACAAAAGTTTATATTTGCAAATCGTTAAGACATTCAAACTTTAAAGACATCGTCCTGTAACATTTCACTAGAAGAGCTTCGGGCAGTAACACATCATGGATTTTTTAAATATCATTTTTATTTGTTATTTATTTATTTATTTTGAATTCTTATGATGCCCCAAGTTCCTTAACTGCCTTAACAATATAAAAATATATGATTTTTAATATGCCTGTAAATGAAGAGAAAGTTAATGAAGATCAAGATACATAGCATGGAGAAGGAAAAGACAAAGCGATTACAGAGCAGTCAAATCAACCCAGAAGAGCTGCTGACAGCTGAAGGTGCCAAAAGAACTTCTCAATGATGGAACCTCTGTATCATGCAACAAATCGCTGGACTTGACCTTAGAAAAAAGTCGACTGAACAAAAAACTACTTTTGTCAATGTTATGACTCCGTAGATCAATTGAAAGTGACAGGGATAATGTATAAGTAGTGTTTCTTAGAATACCATAAATCCATCATCAAAGCTTTCATGCGCAATCATATCAGGATGTGTGTTCACAGAATCACCGGTATGGTGTACTCGTAACCCAATTATGTTAAAAACATCCAATGGTCGATGTCTGTTTAATACAGATAAATCTAGACAATATCCCCTGATTAAATATCTCTAATTTGGTGTTTTTCTGTTAAATACATGCCATGCACAATGCTAATAAACCCTACTAATAGCACAACCCACTTAATATCTTCAGTTTCATCATCACAGCAATTGGGAATTTAACTGGGTTGGCTTGTATTTTAAATTATGCCCAGCATAATTACTTTAGTACTTCGGTTTATAAACGAACAACTTGAGTGCAGGCATATATTAGAAAGGTCTGGTTGCAAAAGTACAACTGTAAATGTGAAGTTGTTAAAGAACAAAGAATTTTCTTTCTGTAAAACTGAAACAGCAATACATTTGTAAATGCACTGTATAGTGCTAATAAAGATGAAACACTGCCATTAAACATTGAACAATACCAATCTTGCAATTAATAAAACCAGTTGAATTCAAAGCACAAATGGTTTTATTTAATGACTTTTGAGAGATCAAGTCAACGAAGGTAAATTATATAAAACAGGATTTCATATTGAGAAATTAGTATTGACTTTTGAGGAAATGATTTGTATGAAGACTTTATTCACATGAATAAAGGGGAACTTGGGAATTCGGGAACAAATTTGCACTGTTGAGAAAACAAATTTCTAATCAGCTGAATATGGTTCAGAATGACACATTTACACATTCTATCCACATTTATTCAATAATTCTGAGTGTCCCAGGGTGGTGTCTTAGTCTTTGTATCTCTAAGGTAACATGAAGGTGTGTCTGGAACCCAGTGGTTGTCTTGCTTGAAAGTGATAGCGACAGTAGGTAGACATGGTTTAAAAAAAGAATTTAATTGAAGAAAAAATCTTAAATCACAAAAGAAGAGTGACCCATGTGTTATTCCTAATAAAAAAATGTTGGACAGCATATGCTTTAGAATATACCACGTACCAGAGGTATGTCAGGAATTTACCTAATATATGCTGATGTTAACATAGTTAAATTGCCTATTTCAAACTTTTTTATTGATAAAAAGGTAAATGTAATTTCCAATACCATTATAGTTTGAGTGAATAGTCACCACATGATACTTCTAATATGCTTTATACATTAAAAAAGTATGTTTTATAAAATAATGATTTGAGTAATTGCAAATGTTTTTAGCGTAGTTAGAGAGAGGCCCATATTTACATATTTTGAGGTCTCCTGAGCTTTCCTGTCAAAGTTTCAGTATCATTCATAATATTTCCCTTCGAAACTTCTATCGGTTAAAATGGCTCCCATCCAAAAAAAAGAAGAAAAAAAAAAGAAGCAATGTCTTGAATATTCTCTGCCTGAAGCAATCTCTCTGCTCCGAACATCTTAATGACATTTTTTTTAAGTACCTAGTAATGGTCCGCAGATGCAATTTTCTTATTTCTTAAATCCTTCTTATGGCACAAGACTGTAATCCATTACGCATTTTCCTCATTTGTTTTTCACAATCTAATACAACCTTATATGGTAGAACTCTAATCACTTAATAAACATAATGCATCTATTTGAGTCGCCTCTATTAAGTATCAAGCTTGATTTTATTATTTTATCAAGCATTTGTTCAGCATCGAAAACCATGTAATAAAATTAGGTAACCAGGAACAAGAAAGAAAGAAAACAAACAAATTATTAGTGTATACAGTACTGTGCAAAAGTCTTAGGCACCCTAGCTTTTTACCTAAATGAAGTTTATGGTGTTTATTTTTTGTCTTCTGCATTAGTGTTTCAGCAGAAAAAAGCACATTTTATAAAACATTCATTTTTCAAAAGAAGAACCAGGAGTTGGTATAATGGTATGGCCTCCACAGAGCCCTGACCGATCTCAACTCTGTCTAGGGTTACCTGTACAGACAGAATTAAGTGAGACAGCCAAAGTCTTCAGAAGAACAGTGGAAAGTTCTCCAAGATGTTCTGGGGTAGAACATGTTTGAAACTATTTACCTTCCGATTGTCTTATAGAACTGCACGACAGTAAACCTGCGAGAATTTATGCAGTTTTTACTGTTTAATTCTCGTTATTCTCATCTTGCCAGTAAGGTGCACTTTTCAAAAAACCCTCAGCTAGCTAGTTCTTGATGAATGCCTCCCAAAACTCTGATCCAAAAAGAGAGCTGGTGTAGAGAGAGCTGGTGTAGTGCAGGCTGCGATTCAATTTCCAAAGGGAAAATATATACATTAATCATAAAAAAAACATGGAAAATATTAACTAATTTAGTCGCCTTGGAGATTCAGTAGCCTTAGTCACAGAAATGCACGAAATGTGCAGTGGGCTAGTTGTGAACGAGCTCACTACTGACAGTGGCTTCATTCCCTAGAGTTGAAGACAAGATAATCATTAGTTCCTCAAGCTAAAGGCTTAGCCTCAATGTTTCTCTTATCTGTTGACCCAAGTCCCCGGCTAGGGTGAGTGGAAGCCCGGAGGCCCGGAGGTTGAATTAGAGTAAGCTTTACACACATAAGCAAACTACACTATTTGGACAAAAGAATTGTGACACCTACACATTACACCTACAGGAGCTTTTATGGCATCCCATTCTAAATCCATAGGCATTACTATTGAGTTGGTCCTCCCTTTGCAGCTATAACAGCTTCCACTCTTCTGGGAAGGCTTTCTACAAGATTTTGGAGTGTGTCT
>JAOYSI010005636.1:3118-13409 GCA_025775065.1 Hiodon alosoides
AGTGTATATAATAGTGATAATGGTATAAGTATAATATAATGGTCTATATAGTGTATATAATAGTGATAACGGTATAAGTATAATACTCTATATAGTGTATATAATAGTGATAACGGTATAAGTATAATATAATGGTCTATATAGTGTATATAATAGTGATAATGGTATAAGTATAATATAATGGTCTATATAGTGTATATAATAGTGATAATGGTATAAGTATAATATAATGGTCTATATAGTGTATATAATAGTGATAACGGTATAATATAATAGTCTTTATAGTGTATATAATAGTGATAATGGTATAAGTATAATATAATAGTCTATATAGTGTATATAATAGTGATAATGGAATAAAATGTCTAACAACTCGAGAAAGTAAGGAGGCTTACTGAGCTTCATCTTGAGTAAAGTATGACGTCTATCATTAATTGGTGGGAATCGTTTTGTTGTTTTTGTGTCTTTAGTTTTTTTTTACCACCAGATGCTGGCTAAAACCATATACCCCCCCCACCCCCACATGATTATTAATGCATTTTTGCTCTGTGATGTATTGCACTCTGTGTCTGTCAATATACTGGCTAAAACTCAAAGAGTTGATTGACTGTGAGATCTGGTGAGACCAGCTGTGGTCGTAGCCAGCTGTTTTGATTGTTAAGATATAACGATAATAGCAAGCATGCTGTGTGACCAACCTAGCTAAACTTATTTAACCTCAGGTCACACCTAGTCAAGTTTTTTTTTTTCTCCTTCAAATGTTTGAGAAATTCCCCTTATTCTCACCTTTTCACTTTCTTTTCTTCTAAACAATGCAACACTGGTTTCCTGCTGATGTTTGCTCCCTGCTGGTAACTAAAATTATGCAATTTGAAGACACATATTTCTCAGTCACTTGCTTACTATAAATGTATTTTTTTTTTACAAGTATGGACTCCCTGCAGCTTCCTGTTGATATGCTGAAATGCAGACCGAAGTCACATATATCTCAGTTTCTTGGCTAATAGAAATGTTTTTTTTGTTTTGTTTTTAAAGAGTATGGACTAATCTATAATTAGAGTATGGTTCTTTGAATAAACAGATTTTGACGACGGAAAATCTCAGCGTCGCCAAGGCAGCGATAGCCGCTAGGATCATAAGGAAAATGAGCAGTTTTACTGTACATATGAGCAGATTCTGAAATTCAGACCTTTAGGGTTTTGTGCAAAGTCGGTTCTGAATGGCTGCTTCTTGGTATGGCTGGTGAATATGGAAGGATAAAAAGCTCCATTTATTTTTTGAACCAGCTCACCGGCATCCTCAGTGTGCAGGACCAGTACTCAGTCCCACGCCCTTATTTTGGGTAGGTTCCCTGTTTCTGCTGATTTTAGATTCGCAGAACTAAGAAATCCCTTTCACTCTCAGGCTGAATAGAGTGTATATATGCGTAGTTTCTGTGGTGGATTTTTCAACACTTGTCTATTATTGGGCAAACGTTACATTTGTGTGTACGCATGTTCCTATGTGTGCGTACACGTGAGCGTGCATGCATGTGGTCCCCGTCATAGGAAAAAGCCCGTGTTGCATTGTTTCTTATTCTCTTCACGTTGTTATATCAGCTTAAAAACAAGGATTTAGGGCAGATCTTCTTAAAAGAAATAAAAAATGAAAGCCGTAATGGGAGCCAGCTGGCTAAAATGGGGAAGTAAAAACCAACACAACCTTAGCAGACTAAGACTCTTCTATGGGGTCAGTTAGCGCTGCCATAGAGGTAATTATATTCCCTACCGCCCATCTGTTTACAAGACTTTTGCCGTGGTCGGTGCTGAAGCCTATGGTGCTTGCTACGTCCCTGCTGACCTGAAGGGGTGGAAAAAAACAACTATTACCCCCTCCCCTCCCTCCCTCCTGCTGCATGAATCACACTGCATAAGACCTTTTCCAGCAGAGTGGTTGGTGAGTCTAATGCCACAGCCATTAGGACAGGCTGGGTACAGAAATCAGCACTGAGCTGTCTGCAATGCCAGCAGCAAAGCTGAACTGTAGCTCCAGCCTCTCCAGATTGTTCCAGCTGCTCTGACTTAATGGTCACAAGCAGCAGGCATAACACACACACACAAAAAAACAATACCTTCACGGGTACAGTGTTAAATCAGCAGAGTTGTTTCCCCCCCTCTTTTTCCATGTTATAAAGAAGGGGTAATGAGGAATGCTGATTTCCTTTGAGAATGAATCAGAGATAATTATCGCCACCTACTTTTGCATGTATTTATAATGAAATTCATCTAGCTTGTGCCTGGCACTGTGAGCAGGACTCGCTGGAGTTGCGCTGGGGTCTGGTCATGCAGGGATCAAAGTGTGACGGACAAATTGAAACAGAAATATAAAGAATCTGCTGCGCCCACAGGTTCTGTGAGTTAAACGGGAACAAATGTTAAATATGCAACAAATGTTCATAATAAGGTTTAAATAATGTTCAGAATTTAGTCTTTTTTTTTTATATAAAAACACACCTCCTGTGGATGTTTTCTTGTTTGCCCATTGAAATCATCTCCCCTATCCCACTGGGAAAGCAGCTTTGATGAGCTTCCAGTTGCCTGCACTGACGATTTAATTTGAGTTGATGCCAGGACGTAGGCATACCTAGGTCTAAAAAAAATCATCATGGACTGTTGTTCTTTACCGGAAGGTCGTCTTAAAAGACAGATTGAACGGAGAGCCTGGTCCGCCTGCTGTTACCTGGGTTTTTTTGATGTTGGTGTTTTCTGAACTGTAAATGCGACAAAGAAAGTGAGAAACCAGACAATATTTTGAAAATAACGTCAACAGACAGCGAAGTGGTACGACTGTATTATTTAAAAGAAACCCCTACCTAAGGGAGTTTGAAGACTGATCATGGAGGCAGAGAGATAACCCTATTCTGGGCTTGTCAGTTGGCCCGTAAGCACCACAGGCGAACATCTTTGACAGTCCTGGAAGTGAAGTCATAGCTTGGAATTTTATCTCCCAAGGCTTTGAGTAAATAAAAAATATATCCCTGAGAATAAATTGTGAATAGTTGACAAAGCTGCCCTAAATATGCTTCCCCTAAAAAATTAGTAGGTCAGAAATTGCACACTGCCGGCGCTGGTAAAACCTACCCTATTACTCTTGAATATCTCAAATCACTCTTCACATTAGCCAAAGAGGCCCTGGGTTTTATAAAATTGGCAACACTTACAGAGAAGCATCTTGGTTTTGACTGAGGCATTTACTTGGTCAACAAAAAGCGGTCAATAATAATAATAATAATAATAATAATAATAATAATAATAATGATTAACTGGTAATAGGAACTAATTCATTAAAAGATGAATGGCTAGCACGTGCTGATGTGAAACGCAGGGAATTCAGTGGGTGTTTAAGCGACTTGTATATTTTTTAATATAATACTGTAGCGGTCATGGAGGGAAAGGGCTTTCATTTTATTGCTTCATTGTGGGGTCGGTGACCAATGAGGTGTAAGGGGAGGAGGAGCTTGAGTTTATTAACACCTTGAACTGAACTAGCTCCCTCTCTTTGCTCAGAGTTCTGTGAAACGCAACAAAAGGTATCATTTAGCGAGAAAGAAAACAGAGGGTAGAGGCCTAGCTTGTTAATTAAGTAGTCACGGCTACCGCCAAGCCCTGGTGTAGTACTCCTGTGTGGATTGTCCAATAAATACAGACAACTTTAACTTTACTTTAAGTGTTCTTCACTGACACTTTGTCATGTTGATACATTGTTAAGCGCTTTTAACGGTGTCTTTTTCTTTTGAAGTTGAATTTGGTGCCATATGTGGCACAAGAGTACTTTTTCTCGTTTTGCCTTTATAAGACTTTGCATTGTAGAGGCATGATTGCAAACAAGCCATTCAGAATGGGTTTTAGTTTCTTGACCCCCACGAGCAATTGCCTTCCTCCTTCAGTCTCTGGGAAAGGACTGGCGGTGTCATTACAGAAGCAGAATCAAACGCTCCCTGCTGCTCAATGAAAAGCAGTCACGTGCGGTCTGTTTTGTCCTTGAAAAGATGTCAGAAAGGCATTTCCTCCACGTTATTGCATTACTTCTGCTCTTCCAAAGGCAACTTCCCCTAAGACCCGGCGCGCTCTTTAAATGAATAGTTGCAATTGTTTGCTCAACCACATGTTTAGTTGCTTTTAAATTCATGAGCTGAAAAAAAAAAAAAAAAAAAAACTTATAGGGAAGCCTTAACTCTTAACTCTTAAAATATTTATTTTTCTTATTCAGTTTCGATATTCATCCAGAGTAAAGGAATCTTCAAACTTCAAATGAATCAACTCAACTTGATATGTACTGTAGCTTTTTTGTAATATTTTAATTTGGTCTTTTTTTTTCTGCTTCCTGTACTTGAATTATGCTTTTTGTGTAAATTAGATTTATAATCTAAAAGACTATCAAATCTATCAATATCCGGTAATTCACTGAAAGTATTGTAGAATTCCTTTGCCTTGGAAATTTTGTTCCCACCTATTTTTTTTTTAAACATCTATGATCTAAGGGTAACACATGGCCTGTATCATAATGTGTTCATTAGACACTAATGCCTGATTCATTCAGCTTTATCTCCTGGGTAATCGACCATGGCAATGAGCCTTCCTATCCGAGTAAGGGTCCACTTAACGCCAAACAAGGCCAATTACCTGATTGGTTCTGCCACCTCCGCCAGATGTAACAGTTAGAATGGAGACCAGAGCCATGTCAACATCTCCCAGGTGGCCAGATCTTCACCACGGCCTGTTCCATATGCATGCCCTAATATATCCACTGATCATATTATGGTATAATTCCTCCTGTCTGCGGGGGCGCTTCAAGAGAATGACTAGACCATTTTAGTGTTCATTACGGCCTTGTTTAAAAGGATGCTTTTCCCTGCATTCGTTTACCAAGGATCGGTTGTTTGAGAGCTAATATGTAAGAAGGTTCTTTAGAGCCTTGCTTTCTGCACTGTAAATTGCTTAGAACGACAGATGGGTGGTTAATATCTAAAGCACCATGTACATGTCTGACTGGCAGGAGTCCTTCACAACTCTGTACCCAGGTCCACTAACTAACTAAGTTCAGGGAAAACCCAGTGGCCCCCCAGAGAGCTCATTACAGCCAGTGTTCCCATTAGCCCACCAGTAACCTTCCAGAGCCTGGCATCATGTCAGACCTAATATCACTCCTATTATAACCTCTAGTTGAGTTTCCAAATGATTCTCCTTCCAAGAAATTAGCTCTCTCTGCTTATGAAATAATAAAAGCTGTACATCGGTGCTATACACTTCACCCCTCTCCTTATTCATCCATCTCTTTCCCCCTTATAATAAAATCTTTATATTTTATAGATACCACTCGCTCCCGGCCAACATACAATTTTCAGATATGTTCCGTTTTCATAGTCTTCTGCAGTCTCATTGACCTGGGGTCACGGTTGAGGCCATCGACATATCTTTACATTGTAATGCTCTGCTAATAGTCACGGAAAGAGCCATTATGTAAGAATGTGAAAAATATCACATATCACCCCACAAATATCACCCTTTTTTGGGGCGTGGGGAGGGACATTTACCCCAGGCTCGAATGCATTATAAAGACAATTTCAGCAGTATTTACATCGCAAGTATTTACATTGCATGATGGACATTATTCTCAAGTGCGGCAGTAATAATGGGAAACGGTAATGGGGAAAGCGTCTCCGTATACCCTGGCATTTGAGTGAGCCAGGGGCATCGTGTGGGCACTGACTTGTAGAAAGTTAAAAGGGGTAAAACAGCGAAGCCAACATTGGCGCAGCGTGACTTTGTTGTGGCTTACGTGTAGGAGGAGTGCTGTTTGCCTGACTCTGGTGCCCATGTTTGTGACCAGTAGATGGAGGCTGGAGTGAGTGGAGCAAGTGGTCGGCTTGTGCGGCGGACTGCACCATGTGGAGGAGTCGAGAGTGTACACAGCCGGCGCCGGGAACCGGCGGTAAAGACTGCCAGGGTCTGGATCTCCAGTCACTGAACTGCACCAACGAGCTGTGTCCTCAGAGTAAGTACCACGCCACCTCCTTCACCACAGGGGCCGTTGTTCAGGGCAGGGTTCCCCAAATGACTTGACGTTCAGTCAGACTAGTTAGTTGCTGGCAACGTTGCTGAAGCACGGTTACACCTTAGCTAGGTTCGTTAGAATTCCGATATACATTTGTAATGCCCTTCAGCTGCCTTTCCTAATATAATTATAAAAATTATAAAAATGAAAATATTGAAAAATATCATGACGGAATGGTGTGATGCACGCTTGGCAAAGGGCTTCAAAATGTGAATACACCCAAAGAGAATATATACTGAGAGATTTTACCTGGAGCCAATATGCCAATACGCATGGTCTCTGACAGCAAACACTGAAAAGAGGTGTGTGTGTGTGTGTGTGTGTGTGAGGTGCTAATTTACATTATTCAAGAAGAAATGTCTAAATAAAAACAACTTGGCATGCACATTGTATGGAGCGTTAAATTTTAAAACGCACGGAGAGCACAGACGTGAAAAGGTAAAGCAGACCAAAAATAAAAAAAAACTCCAGCAGCCTCTTCTCCTCGCTCTGCATGGTCTCAAGCCTGGCAACCCCCCTCTCAGATGCACATCAAAAAGATATACTTACCCACCTCTGGATCAAAGTGGGTTGCTTTTTTTTTTATGTATGCTTTTCACAGCGTCCCGTTGTAGTGGAAAAGAATATTGATATCGTTTTGCGCAATGCTCGGTTCGACAAACCTTCATTGCCAGGATGGGTTCAGCGGTGGACCTGGACTCAGGGCCGTAGCCGGAATTTAAATTTGCAGCTGTGCCGTTCAGCATCCGCCATCGCGCTGCGGTGTCCGCTGATACAGACACGGGCACACACTCACGCGCATTGATTATGTCCCAGTCACAATTAGGCATCAGCAGATGGTAGTCAATAAACAATGTTAAACACCACAAGTTAAATACCTGCTCCAGCAAACTGAGCCACTGTGTTGTGAACAGCGAGAATGATTCTCTTTGGTTTGGCCCGTGGGCAAGCTGCTGCAGTATTAATGGGATTCAGCTGTACGGAGGCAAGGCGTCAGCCTTTTCCCAAAATAGTTTGTGTTTGAAAAATAATAAGGAAATAAGGAAATAATAAGCAAGAAAGAAAAAAAGAAATGGCGCTCTGAACACCACTAAAAAGAATTTTAAATAAACCCTTGGTTCTACGACGGATGATTGTTTTCAGGTAAACATCTTGAAAATATAATCTATTTTGAAAATTAAATAAATAAACTAATTCCACCGTAAAATATCTCCATAAGTCAGACCGAGTATATACACAGTTAAATAAAACTAAAAGCTTTGAACTTTTTTTTATATTACCCATGGTATAAATGCAGTTTTGGAGACTCAAGCCAAAACAGAGAAAACGCAACGTCTTCAGTAAGCCAAATGCAGAGTTTGAATGAGATTCTGCAAATCAAATGTGCAATTTTACCATGACGCTTCTGCAAATCTCCATCTACTGCCCCTGGAGCGATTCCGTGATTGACCATAGAGACATTTCTGTTTTCACTCATTAAGCAGAAAAGTGCATGCCACATTCAGTAATTGCTTGCCTTCTGATCACTTAAACAGGCAGACGTTGTGGAGGGGGTGGTTGCAAAGCCAGCATGATCAGGTCTTGCAAAACAAATTCAAATGACAGAATTTTTACCATGCAACAAGAATATGTCTCAGTCCTGGTGTAGAAGTCTGTCTTGTGTCCAATATGCAGCTCTTAAGTGTGAAAGGAAAACAATTTAATGTTCTAATTATATGAACAATTAAAAAAATATATATATATATATTGATATATATATATATTAATCTGAATGGACCAAGGCTGCAATAAATTATTAATTTGTATACTGAACTTGAAAGCTTGTAAAAGCTCAGTGTTGCTAAATATATAATAGAAATGATATGGCAGCCATGAATGTGATCCTGTTATTTCCTCAGTGGCGTACCCTTTTGGTACCTTTTCACTTTATCCATGAAAAGATTTTTTTTTTAAAGTGTAGTGTTTCTTTAAAGCAGGGACACCCAAACCACTCAAGGACCATACATTTTGCTGCCAGGCGAATGCAAGTAAATAATTAAACATGGCCCACTGCAATACATAACAATTATCCAGTCGTTTTTCAATTAGGCAAGCATTTAGTGCCATGTTAGATATTAAGTGGGAATTAGACGTGACCGTAATGGCTTCCTCCACTAGGGGGAAATCCCCCCTGTCCGAGGAGTCTTCATGTCAGTCTCTTCCCAGACACAAAATCTTCCAAATGGTCAATTGTGGCGATGCTAATGTCTCTCAAGAAATATTATAGCACCAAATTATATCAGGAGCAGTTAGGACTCAAGAACCGCTTCAAAAGTTTTTTGAGAGCCATTTATGATCAGTTTTATGTAACAGTAACATCATTTCATTCAGTTTTTTTGGGTAACAAAGGTTTGAGATTGCTTGAGCAATGATTCATCTCTAGATATTGCCTCGGAATAAAAATCAGGAAAAAGACAATAAAAAATCTCTGTATGATTCATGGAGGTTCATTGTGGAAAATTGATTATAATGGTGGTTGTAATGAGTACAGTTGTGGCCACAATGAACATGACGGTGAAGAGTACTCAGTCGTAAGCAGCTATGACGACATGATGCTGCAAAGAGTGTTGGCTGACTCATGATTGACAAGCTTAGAAGCGATCTTATTGGGTGTGTTGGCGGATCTCTGATTTGGGGGTGATCTCATTGGCTGTGTGGGCGGAAGTGATATTTTTTAGCTGTGTTGGTAGATCTCTGACTTTCAGTTAAAAATAAAAATGGACAGCTCTAAACTCAGCACATAAACAATTTAACCTCAGTTTACGTACAGAATATAAAAATGCTTGACAACAAATGTGTTTATTGTGAAATTTCATCTCTTTCAGATCAGATTTCTGACAATATTCCACTTTTACCAGTCTTTGAAGAAGTTTTGACACTGTGAAATGTTTAATTAATTCAAAAGCTGACCTCCAGTGTTTGACTGTTATAAATCATCCCTTTAGTATCAGAATTAGACTTGGATCAGCAGACCACAGCAGAGACATACAACTTTCTCTCGCCCCTGGCTGCTGTCCTAGTGTGAGGTGTCAGGCTTCTCCCAGACAATTCCACCTGACACATTTCCACCTAACACATAGTAGGGCAGCCATTGCAAACTTCCCCCGTTCCCTCCACCCACAAGCATGTCAGAGGCTTCACACAGACTCCATCTCAACAGGAAGTCTAGATAAATATAGCAGGTCGTACCATCAACGAGTTCACAGGCACAAACAACGGTGTATTGAACCCACAATCTTGCGCTGGTTGTAGAAGTAATGCTCTCAATTATTTATGCTTTTTTTTTTTTAAGCCCGGTTTGCTTGTATAATGTCGGAAAGAAGTTCAACCTAAACCTCCTTCAAAAGGAGGTTTTGTGTTTTTTTTTTGGCCAAGGGAAGCTACTAATGACCTTGAGGAAACGGAAGGATCACGTTCATTATAAATTGAAATTCTTCAGTTTCAGATGCGAGAGGAGAGGAGAGAGAGAGGTGATGGAGCAGAGAGATAAAATAAAATAAAAAAAAACGTTGATGACAGAATTTGCCGTCCCCTAGCTCATCAGACAAAAAGGAACTTAAGGAAAAGGTTTTGGCAGGAAAGTGACCTGGAGAAGAATGCTTATAGTTGTAACACCAAATTACCTGTGTCAATTAAAGCATGACTGACGTCCTTACTATTACTGGCTCGGAGAGAGAGAGATGTTCTCAGCAGAGAGGAACACTGCAGCGTGGCACCTGTTTGGCCTGATAAAACCTGTGAAGTCAGTGATGGGCGGATAAGCAGCCGGAAATTATGGCCAGAAGAAAGAAAGGGGAAATAATTGGATGGTTGAGAGACTGGATAAAGCTAGACAGCTAGGATGCCACCACGCCACAGAGAATATAGATAGAAGTGTCATCTTGGAATTGGGGGCTTCTGTGGTCATTTTGGTGTCTGTAAGATAAGTGCTCTACAGTAACGATGGGATCAGTGTTGTGTCCATGTGTTGGTGTTGGGGAAAAAAAATCTTGTTTCTGTTGGTCTGATTCCTTTTCCTTTTTCACTTTGTCTACATACACTGCAGAGGCCTTGACTACACACACTGCAGAGACCTTGTCTACACACACTGCAGAGACCTTGTCTACACACACTGCAGAGAACTTGACTACACACACTGCAGAGACCTTGTCTACACACA
>JAOYSI010005638.1:0-45461 GCA_025775065.1 Hiodon alosoides
CTCTCACACACACACACACACACACACACACACACACACACACACACACACTCACACACACACACACACACACACTGACATTCAAAAACACAATCATAAAGCCACAAAAACAAACACGCTCACTCATCACCCCATTTTCCTGCCAGACTTTGGGTATGAGTCCCTTAGCAGGGGTCAGGTTTTACCACAGCATCCAGTTGACCGGTGTATAATTCACTACCGTCAAGGATCTGTACACCTGTCCAAATGTGATTCCTGTGTCAGCCATCAATATTTCAGCAGGAACTGGGCAGCTGGCAGACGTTCCTGTGTGTGAGCAGTGATTGTAAGCGGATAGCAGGGAGTTGGAGGGAAACTGGGTCTGGAATCCTCTGCGGTTAACTTCTCTGTAAACTCCTGGGGTAGAGACAGGCGGGACATTGCATGGGAAACACAGGCCTGTTGTTTGTCCATTTCCTGGCCCCTGTGACGTATGTCTGTCCTTGCAGGATGAAGAACAAGCTCTGGTACTTTGAGTTCGGCACCACTGAGACCATCTCGGCCACGTGCAAGAAGCTGAACGAGAGTCTGGAGGTGGAGGTGGGGCTAGGCTCTTGTTGTAAACACCACAACACAGCGCCAGAATAATTCTGTTGGATAGTGATAACCTTGCATGTTCACAGGTCCCCATCACATCTCCAGCCGCAATTTAATAGGACACGCAAACCTAAAAACTAATGGAAATTTTCCTTTACCCTTCATGCAGCGCTGTGAGTTTCCCCTGCTGTAGATGTCAATCAGGAATTAGGAAAGCTTTTCAAAAGATCAAATACTTTCACAATTGAGTCAGAGCAGCCCTGTCAGTTTAGCTATTCACCCAGCAAAGCTAAATACAGCCCCTTCATCACCAGTGTCGTGATGGGACAACATGTCGGAACAATACATTAGAATCACACTGCCAGTAGAATGTCAGTTTCGTCTAGACAGTCTTGTGAGGGCAGAATAGGTGTGCCAGTTTTATGTCTGGTCTTGTCTGGAAATTAAGACAATGAAAGAAATGCAATTTTATTAGTGTGATACGGTCTGGGCATCCGAATCTATATTTCATACTGGCTATTTTGCGGTCCCCATTTGGGCCTTTTGTAGGATCAAATCACACTTCTGGTTAATCACCTAATGTGGTTTTCAGTCCTCAGCAATTTCACAGAATGTCCCAAAAAGTAACACTGAAATATTTCTAAACATGCATATTATGTTACTTGTACACAGCAAATATTACTAGTTGGCATGCTTAATGTAGTTTTAATGAGTTCACAACATGTGTTAAATTCCCTTATTTTATGCAATTAAAGGCTGAAAAAATTGGAAAATAAATTCATACATATTCCAGCTGCAAATGTCTCTATGAGACATTAAAGGTCTAGCCTGATTTAAGGTCCACAATTGTGGCTGTCATGGGGTTGGCACTGGTTTAATATTTTATATTTCATGAAAACGGCCCGTAATGGCACTCCACTGAAGTACCGTGCATTAATAAAAGGTTCCGATTGATCCTCGGGCCTCTTCAGGGCTGTGATAAACACTGATGGATCCGAGATGCTGCTTCTGCAATCTCGCTCTGATAAGGTAAGTGCCATTAGGAAGGCCCCCTCGCTGTTTTCTGTGATGAATGGGGCGGTCCGTTGTGGAACATGCTAAAAGATCTTGACTATTCGGAGGGCAAGCGTCTTTGTATGCACTGATTCCGTCTATACAGCTCTCTCTCTCTCTCTCTCTCTCTCTCTCTCTCTCTCTCTCTCTCTCTTTCTCACAAAAACTCTTTCTCTGCTCTTCTCCAGTGTGATGGAATCACGCTTGACCTCAGTAGCACCTCCCTGGAAGGCATCGCCGTGCTCAACATTCCGAGCATGCACGGCGGCTCGAACCTGTGGGGGGAGACTAAAGCAAGACGGAACTACAACCGCTTGAGCAAAAAAGTGCCAGAGAGGGCGCCAGTGAGCACAGTCACGGATGCCAAGGTGCTTAAATTCTGTGTCCAGGGTAAGTCCCCTTTTGTTATACACGACAAGTTGTCTACATTCTGAAAATATTGTATTGTTATAACTGTAATTTTATCAGTGAATGTTCTACTGTATACAGAACAAACTATCATTCAATTGTCAAAAGAATATCTCAAGGTTTGCTAAAAAAAACAAAAAACAATATTAACTGTATAAGAGAGAATATGAGGATTGCAGCTTTTAATGTTTGCTGGAGTTCAACAAGAAAAATCAGTAAAGATATACATCCCATTATAGAAAACAATCATAAGGCAAGTTGACCACAGACCTCCAGATCAAAAAACCTCCAAACTTTTTATGATTATCTACTGCTTCAATCAGGAGAATTTCACCTTTCCAAGGGGTTTTATTTCTTCAGTTTATTTGCATTGTCTCAATGGTAATTGGTGCGCAATGTGTATTTGAGAATGGCCCCGAAAGAGAGTGGTAAGCCACGTGCTTTTCTTTTTATGACTTCCTGGAGAGCATGTAGACTAATGCCTTGCACAGGTATAATGACGACGCATGGTGATGACATCATCTTGAGGGTCAGGATGGGAAGGGGGTCACCTATTTTGAATAAGAGACCGCCAGTTTCATGTCTGGTCTGCTCCATCATCTTTTACACCCGCCGCCATCACTGTCTCTTTTTAAAATCACAGTTCCCTCTCACGGAGTCACCCTGTCTGCCACCCAGCTGCCCTCCTTCTCTTTCCTCTTTACTGAACAGCCTGAACTCCACAAAATCCTGTTTCCATGGTAACGTTTGAGTCCCGCAGAAACGGAGAGGGAGAAAGCCAGAGCGAGCGAGAGAGGGAGAGAGAGAGAGAGAGAGAGAGAGAGAGAGGGTGAAGTTGCTGCCAGTTGCGTGACTCATATCTGTAATCTTTAACTGCCCACCTGGCAATGATACAACTCTGGACTGACTGCCGTGCGTTAATGCCCAACAACCTGGCTCACACATTCCCGAGCACGCACTTTTAGTCACTGTGTCAATAAGCTTCTACCACTCCTAGTCAACCCTTATGATCAGCCCTATCCATCTCATTGCAGGGGTCCTGCCACAAGAGGACATTCTGTCCAAATACGCCACTATTTATAGGCCCAGAACATAGTAGAGGCTTCTCAGAGACCCATCGGCCCATCACCCATCAGGGAGCTTCTCATCTCCTCCGTCTCTGTTAGCTCTCTCTAACTCCTGGTTGAAACCGTACCTAATCTCAGCCCACTAACTGTTTGCTTCCATTAATAGTGCCAAGAGTACCAATAGTATGCAGAAAATGTTTTCTATGGGCTATGTCATAAGCAGGACCCATTTTTAGGACCTATAGTTTTTTTATTTTTTTTATTTATTTATTTATTTTAATCAGTGTCTCAACTCTTCTTAAATTCTTTGTTGTTCGTTCCTTTCAGGATCTGTAAGGGGGTGATTGGATATTCAAACAGAGGGGTTTGGTCAAAGCAAACAGATTAACCACGTATTTGAGACGTCACTTTGTTTGCCTTAAACACAGAAGCATAGTTTAAGTGTTAGTGTGTGTGCGTGTGTGCGTGTGTGGGTGGGTGGGGGTGTGTGTGTGTGTGTGTGTGTGTGTCTGGGCAACTCAATACGTGTATGTAATTAAGTGAACGTGCGTGAGTCCGTGTGTTTCATCTGTGGAATGCGCTGTCGTGAAGTTGTCCCGTAATATTTAACCTTTATCAAACTAGCTTCCTCCACTAATCCCATTCGGAAAACAGATTGGAAAGATGTATCTCTGGTTTCTGGGAAAGGGAGAGCGTGAGAGGTAGAACGATGCTGCTGAGCCTGCAGATTGTACGTTAAGGTGATCAGCGTCTCTCTGATCGCTCCACCTGCTATGGTCAATGCAAATCCAGAGTGTTTACTAAGGACCTAAGCGCAAGTTCTGTAAACAGTCAGATATAGCATGACCACAAGCCCACATTTGCATAGCGGCGAAGTTGTCTGTAAAACGATAAGGTCATTGAAAGAGACCTCAGTAAAAAAGTGCTGGTGCAAAGGTGTCAGCATCAGCCACCCGCACGTCCGACCGCATGTGTCTCTGAATGCTGATCCTTCTGCTAAAAGTTAATGATTGCGTGTTATTAACCGGGATCTTTTTTCTCTTGCAGTGACTAGTCCTATGAACTCTGAGCTCGATGGGCGGTTGAGCAGAATAACCAGTACCTGCCTCTTCCATCCGCCCATCTTCAAAGACACCTCGTTCCTGCTCGGGCACCCGACCCGCTTGCCGTTTCGCGTCACACACCCTGCGCAATAATTAAACTGCCCTCTGACAATAGATTTGCGTCACGACGAGATGGGGGCAAAGCTATTTTCAGGCCTAAATGGCAAGGGGTCCTTAATGTTATTGTTTAAAAAAAAACAATGTAACACAAATGTAAAAAAGAAAAAAAGGATCCTGGTACATATTCTATCATTAATTTAACTTTCCCTGCTTCTCATAAATATGAAATGAGTTCAGCTGCATGCAAAATAAAAATGTGTTTACTGCGTCAGGTTTGGTTTTAAGAAGGCTGGTCCACTCTGCATAGATACTATATCTGAGGACAAAAATAAAATAGGCGTTTGCAATTTGCCTCGTTAGTCTCACACCCTTCAACGGCGCGTGTTGTCGGAAGGATGTCGGTTTACAAGACGATGTAAAAAAATGATGTGTTTTTCCCACAAACTGACTCACGAAAACGCTTTGCCATACTGTAGAGGACGGGAGAACAGAAGTTTCTCATCAGGGAGCGTTTCGGTGATCCAGGGGGCAGCGCGGAAAGCAACGTTTCCGTGCGGGGAACATCCCAACGTGACTGGAATGAAAGGACGATGAGCCGCGGGCCTTCCCACTCTTTCATGTTTCCACGGTCTGTCTGTCAGCGGGCTTGGTCAGAACCCGTTCAAGCGCCGAACAGGAGCGTTGAGCAGGAGCCCTAAATAAACGCGTGTGTCACCACGGTGAGGCCTGTGTGTTGTCACTCTGCCAACAGAGGCCGCCCCCTCAGCTCTTCCATGGGGCTGCCTTGTTCCTTTTGCCCATCTGTCATCGCTGGGGGGGGTTCTAGGGGAGGAGAGCGAAATCTAAAGATTTAAAAAAGGTTAAAATGCAAGTAAAAAATATATGAATGTATGTATTTTTAAATCCTGCCGTCAAGTCAACAAAAACTATATTTACTAATATCTGAAAGAATAGATTGTAGTTGGATGTTCACCAGGGTTTACGCCGTTCAATGCCGCAGATTGTATTATTAGGTGAGGAACTACGTCAATGCACGGCATGTTTTGAAGAAAACGTTTCTTTAAAAGCCCTTTATTGTGTAGTCTTATTCCAGAACTCAGGTGATGCATTAGCAAGGATTACACAACACTGGCTGCAGTAATGCAGAATCTAAATGTGGCAGGCCCTCCTGAAAGGTCACCGTGGAAACGTAACAGATAACATCACACCTTAATGCTGTCTTTGTCTTTTAATTAGCTCCGAGGGGACGCTGCTGCACAATCCACCGGTCTGATTCTGGGTTCTGGGTTTCCGACAGGGCGGACCGCGCCGCGGCCTGTTTTCTCTTGACCGCCTGCCGCATGGCAGGAAGGAGCATCGTGCGCAGTGGCCTGCCATCAGTGGCAGAGAGCGCCGGGGTAGGGTTATGTAAGAGGCAGCGTGGAACCTATTAATAGTGCTTCCTGGATCAGACCCGATGGAGGAGCGGGGAACATTTCCAAAGTGAGCGCAGAACCGCGGTCAGGGCCACCAGGTTATCAGGAACAATGAGAGCGGGGGCCGTTTTCTGTCATCGAGGTGACTCGGCGTCTGGAGGAAGGGCACGGGGGAACCGGTGTGGCGGCTGGGGGTGTGCACGGAAAGCACGGCCGTCTGTATTTCGATGTTCTTCTTAGAGAAAAGAAGTTAATCATTTCTCTGTTTGGAATGCGGTGTTTGCAGTTAAATCTTTCTTTTTTTTTTAAGAATGGATAAGACATTAGGATTAGAGTGGATTAGATATTAGCAATTGACAGTCTGCAGAGTTGATAGTCTGCATTTAAATGATGTCTACATACAGGAAAAATATCACAAAAAAATGTAACGAATGCCTCATATATTTCTAGTCAGTCCTAGGTCAATAATTATTCTATTGAAAAAGATGAACTGGAGTTTACACATTTATTCTTGATGTGGCTCATCACGGTTCACGTTTGTTTGGTATTTAACCCTGCTCTTTTACATTTAACTTAGATCATAAAGGATTACAATTATCCAAATCAAAGTAATCGGCTGAGAAGTCATGGGACTAGTTCTTGATTCAGGACACGACTACTTGCAGGCAGTCGGTTATGGGTGGCTGGGGTGGGGGTTTGGACATCCACAAGGTTCAGACTTTCCCACGAGCCTTGCTAGCGGACGCCTTTGTCTTTCGGGCTGGCTCTCCGGGTCTGAACATGTGATGAACGGACCATGTGGGTCACAGGATGCGGTTGGCACCAGCGGCAGCACTAAGGCCCGTTTTCCCATGGTGTGGCCGGATCATTCAAACCAGCCTCAGGCCGCTGTTACTAAGCCAATCCTGTGTTTTTTTTCACGTTGACAATCATTACATGCGTGACCGCAGGCCAGGGTTCAATACGTGTGATGGTTTTACTGGATACTCCCTTCATCTCCATCTATTAAATTCACTGGCCTGAACTTTGCTCACTAAGATCGATGTGCCATGCAATAGGAGAATCCCTTCTGTGGGTTAGCCTCCAGTTCCAACGGTCTTAAATATTTCCTGAAAAACCCAGGCTTTAATATGTGCTGTAAAATATATGATTTTTTTCCATTATTTGAAGTCCCTTAAGACGTAAACGAGGTGAACTGTGCTTGAAACGTGTGGCGAAACAGTTCATAATCCTGCAGACTTGTCACTAGCCATCCCGGCTCGGTGTTACGGAGTTCATCGTGTCATCACCCAACTTGCACAAGCCGCTGCTTCTTAAAAATCAATGTGTCGGCTTCCTGTCTGCGGGCACAAACAGGGTCACGTGACATTGGGAAATTATCAGCAGTGTTTACATTGCGGCGTGCAGCCCGGGGCCCAGTCAAAATACCTGAGCCGGCCAAACCTGTCCGTGCTTGCCTGCTCGAGAAACGCGTGCCCGTCCCTACAGGCACAGCTGATAGGGGACAGGGTGAATCAGCCGGGTCGTCCCGCGATGCCGGCGCTCATGGGTCAGGCAGTGGGAATGAATGACCCCAATGGGAGAGGGTGTGTTTCAGTGCCTTATCGTCGATGTAACTGAGTGAAAGATTGGGGTCCAGTGGAAATAGATATGTACCCAAAGCTTGATCCTGCGCATTTACCACCCAGCTTGAGCAAAAGACATAAATACGTTGTGGTTTCCCCCAACCCCCTGCACTGAAGACAGGGCTCCTGATATCTCTGCAGAAAAGACAAGCTGAGAGTTCTCCTCTCTCATCATTGGTGTTTCTGCAGGGACCTTGTCTGCGTGTGCGAGCGTATGTATTTGTGTGTGTGTGTGTGTGTGTGTGTGTGTGGGTGTGTGTGTGTGTTTGTGTTTGTGTTTGTGTAAAACGATCAGATTAAGAGGCGGAGAGTTCAGTGTTTACTGTCGGCACGATGGCGACAGTTTTGCTTTTAGTTCGTCTTTTTCTTTCTGCGTCTCTCTGGCTCTGTCTTTTCTGTTGGTGTCTGTATTCCTCTCTCTCGTTGGTCCTTACATTGTAAATATTGATGTTTCCTCTCTCTGTCACAATCCCTTTTGTCTCACCTCCAGCGTTAACCTGTTCTACTCTCTCTCTCTCTCTCACTCTCTCTCTCTCTCTCTCTCTCTCTCTCTCTCTCTCTCTCTCTCTCTCTCTCTCTCTCTCTCTCTCTCTCACGGCGGCAGATCTGAGTGACCAGCTGCTGGAGGTGGTGGGATTGGAGGGGGCCATCGAGATGGGGCAGATTTATACTGGCCTGAAGAGCGCCGGCCGCAGGCTGGCACAGTGCGCCAGCGTAACCATCAGGTGGGGGGCCCCGCCTCCCAAACCGTCACCCTCACTCTCCGCGTTCCCCTGGGGTAGTGGTGTGTGTGGGACAGAAATGCCTCCTGTCTTGTGCTCGCTTTATCAGTAGTGGGATTTGCTTAAGCCTACATGTAGACATTTGACCCTCTAACGCGTCTGTTAAACAGATCGTGGCAATGATGTTTTAGGCAGGCTTAAAGGCCGCCCCCGTGCATGGTGATTTGTCATTTGAAAATATATGAAAATACATTACTTTAGATGTTTTGTTTTTGAGGCAGGGTTTCACTTCATTAAACATTTACAATGGGGCTCACATTAAACATCTAGCTGTGAGCCCCGTTGCTCATTTGGGAAAACGAGTCACTCCACCACAAGGATTTCCCCAACCTAGTCTGCCCCCAATGGTGGGTTCCCAAAACTGAATTAAAGAGTTTTAGTTGTTTATGGATACCCCCACCCTCTGTTTCCTTTGCTGGTGTTTCACGGCTGAAAGGCTTTAAACTAACTTTAGGCGGGCGGGCATGGGACGACTATGTGTTTTGTGAGTTTAGAGAGAGGGCCCGTGTGGGAACGGGTCTGTGGGAACAAAGGCAGCACTGTTCAGGGAGTCTGGCGTGTCCCCGTTCTGAGTATGACCTCCTATACCCTCCACCTCCGGCAGGACGTCCCGACTGATGCCCATGCAGATAGATGGGGAGCCCTGGATGCAGCCCCCCTGCACGGTGAGAAGGGCGTGCCGGTGCCCCCCACCTCTCTCGTTCTGTTTCCATGTTATTTCCATCCGTCTCTCTCCTCCCCAGCCTGTACTCCACAGCACGGTTAATTAAAACACTGTCATGCTGTGCCCAGCAACTGACTGATTATGCCATTATGGGGGAGGAAGTACATACACAAACCCATTCACATGCGACAAAAGCACAATAATCTCATCTATATATATAGATGTGTGAGTTTCTGTGCAAACAATGCGTTTTTAAAATGCATGTTACCTAGCAGAGCTTCCAATAACTCATTATTCAAGAATCTAAGCTTGTCAGTGAGTTTCATCAATGATGTTGTGAATTATTGAGATTTCAGGGTGAAATAAAATGTAGTTTAGGCCTAAATACAACCAACTGGATAGGCACAGTGATATCCATATACTTCTCCAAATGGAACTATGACAGAGTGGCACCCAGTATAAATTCAAACCTCTTACCGAAACAAAGCCTGAAATTTTGCCTTGAACCAAATCTGATGTTTATGTTTTCTTTTTAAATCAGGTAAATATTGCTGTGCAAAATGATTTTTGAGTGACAATCATTAGCATAATCTCTTTAGATACAATGTTGGTAAAAAGAAATATTATTTCCAATCAGTCAGTATTGTCTAGTGTAGTGGTACTACGAATCATTCATGATTATAAATATCCTCTTCCATGTGAGGAATTAATCGAAAGCAGGTAAAAGAAAGCAATGGCAACTGAACAGAAATTTTGATCTCCATCCTTGATTCTTCTCTTGTTTAGATCAGAATCACACATAAGAACCAGGTCCCCATGCTATTGGGACCCCCCCAGAAGACCCCATTTCTCTTCTTCAAGAAGCGCAACAGGAGTCGAGACTAGAAGGTGGAGGACGGGGACGTCGTCCCTAACCCCGACCACTGACCGGGTGTGGAGGTCTGGGAAGGAACCCAACTGATCCACCAGAGATCTAACCTTTGGGGGACTGTGGGACTTACACCAACCCCCCTACCCAAGAGGAACTGTGAGGTGACTTGCCACAGAGACAGATAAATCTCCTTACACAGTTCCTCCCTCGAACCTTCAGCAGCGGGGCTCGGAAACAGCTGACTGACTCTGTGCCTCGCCCCTCTCCCTGTGTTTCCTGAGCTTCCTTTTCAACTCAGACCTGTGACTTACCTCCAATCCTCCAATCCAGTCAGCCCTTACTCAGCCTGCACCTCCCCCCTCCAAACCCACAGTGCCACACTGCCTGGGCGACACTACAGAGCCCTTCCACCTTCCAAACCTCTCAGTGTATACCGCCCTATCCCTGAGAGACCTACCCCCACTGAGAGCAGAGGGCAAGCCGCAGGAGCAGGAGACAAGTCGACAAGATACACCGTAGAGAGTGGAGCAGAAAAAGATAGAGGGGCTTGGCCCGTGGGTCTTGTTCTGGGAGAGGAAAGAGGATGCACTCCATCACATCCGGTGAAGAGCAAAGAACCTCCAAGATTTGCCTAATGAGACTAAGGGACACGCTTTCCTGTTTGAAGAACACAATCAATAATGGATGAAAGGATGCAAACTATTCATTTAAGTCCCAGTTGCACTCCACGGCATGAAGGAGAAAACAAGAGCTCATGTATAATTGAAGTTTTGTTTTGGGGGCGGGGATGGTTGGGGGCAGCTGCAACGTGCAGGGAATTAGGGAAAGTACGATCCTGTGTTTGTTTGTGGAGTCCGTGGCCTGTCTAGCATCTGTTCACTGCAGTTTGTGTTAAATCACTGTGTTACCTGACTTTCTCAGGGACAGGCGATTACCAGACAAAGGCCTGGGAGAGTGAAGAAAGGGGATCTCGAGGGGTCACGTGTAGAAGGTTTCTGCCCTGGTAAAATTTTGGGGTTAACTTAATCCTTCCCTCTTAAATTTTTCCCTTATCACGCCGGAACCGTCTAGAAAGGGGGGCGGATTTTGGATGGGCTGCCAAAGAGCCCACCTGCCCCACTTGGCTGTTGCCGTTCGGCGGAGAGGACGGGCCCAGCTGAGCTGAGTCCGGGGCTGTGCGGAGATGGCAGATGGGCGTTGGTTTCGCTTGGTCCCCATCCCAGGACAACCTGAAGGCAGTCTGTAGAACATCCGTTGAGAAGGAGGGTGTGCAGAACAGTTTCCTGTCCTGTTTTTAGGCAGTGACAGACAAAGCTTCCACATATAATGATACAAAGCAACGAATCGAATTATCTTGCTTTGGATTTACAGATAAAATGAAGGACAGTTATCCTTGTGAATGTAGCCGGGCGGCTCTGATAATGCTATCCATCAAGGACCACTGAAAGTCTTTCCAAATTTAATAAATGTGGCTAATGCTATAGCAGAACGTCCTTTCCCAAAGGACATTTTAGCAAGGTTAGGGTGATTGAATATGATCTGCCATTGCGAAGAATTACGCTGTGGCTCGCGGCCCTGCTTTTTCTGAGCAGATTATCTGGGAATTTGACTTGGTAGTACAGAGGCTCCATTCTGTAAGACACGAATCTGTGTTTCTGCTGTGTCATATTGACCTTCAAATTGCAAAGTAAGGGACTCAATCAAAGAGGTTGATCAAATACATTTTACGGTTATTTAATTTCACATGTTTCAGTTATTGAACCGGGCCAAAAAAAGAAGGGGTGCTCACATATATCCAAGACCTTCAGTGAAGGTTTAAATCCTGCGCTTCTTAAACAGTTGACAAGGCAATATTTCTGTACACTCTGCACCTACCTTCAGGACATTGGTCAATAAACTGACCTGCAGGCTATGGAGCTAACTGGAGCTGAGGGTGTCCTGCTGGTCGCCCGCACTGCTAAAGGGGTTAGTGTTCAGTGAGGAGCCAAACGGCTCAAGGATTCCTGGTCGCTGTCATGGCTGACATGACACTGATTTGAATCTGTGATCTTTGGATCATAGGGCCCTGTCTGCACTCAGGCAAGAATCTCCCCGGCCAAACCCCTGGGGAGGTTTCCTTTAGCTTTATATCACTTTCGTGACCCAGATATTTGTGGGGAAAAAACCCAGAAGGCACGAGCTTCTATTTCTCTCTGTCTTAATCTGCTATGGTTCACCCAAAAGGATTTACTGTACTAAAAAAAAAACCTTAAAGTTTAACATCAGTTCAGGTATGTGCAAACACAATATTTGTATATGTTGAGAAAATGTATTGTATATACATATAAATGTGTTTTAAATTATGCTCTTTAGAATTGTGCCATATCCTAGTGTGGATTCAACGAGTAGCCGTGTCTAGTCCAGCTCTACTACTTATGCTGGGAAGGTGAGGTTCTGTGGTGTGTGGATAGAAGTGCCTCCTATGTGTAATCACAGTTATAAGCTGAGTTCACCAAGGGGCAAGGCCATTAAACCTTGCCCCCAAATCCCTTTAACTACACTTGACTGGGAGCATCAAGCAAGGGACTATAAACCAAGGATCGGTTACCATCTGACATTTTAGGAATAAATAATAGCAGATACTAGGTAAGGGTAGATGGGTGGTTTGACTATTCTCAACCTAACAAACATAGCCTACCAAAGTGCATCACAAAGTGAGGTCACGAAGTCAGCTTGACATATTCCTCTTTTTGTGTCAAAGAGGAAACAGTTTAGTGATAATGCTGCATGTTCACTTTTCATTTATGTATTAACTGAATTAAAAAATAGGATATATATATATATATATATATATATATATGTGTGTGTTTATATTTTTTCAGAAATGATATCACTGCATGCCTCCCACATCAGATCAGGGATGAGAAGGTCTGCTAAAAGAAATCCACACTGATTGTATAGCCCGCTATTCCTCCTTAAACCATTTTGAATTGTGGGGAAATGTGCATACATTGCATACATACATACACAGGTGTACTCATCCACTGTTTTTTGCTGTTCTGAAAAGGTAGATCATCCATGCTTTTAAAACGGCAACGGCATGATTTTTAAAAAAGTAACAGATCACCATGTCGGTTATAGCTAAGAAGTTTCAATAAGCCGATGGAGAATCCTACAGGGGGGCCAAGGGAAATGGCCACGTTGGTAGTTCCTGTATGACCCGTATCTAAGATGTCAGTGTTACCGTCCGCATCTGCGTCCTTACTGTAAACGATCAGGTAGCCTTAACTACTTAATATATTCATAGACTGGCTGTGTCTGGAGACCAGAGGGCGCATACAAACGCGATAAGCTGAAAATCAACCCCCCAAAAAAACATTTAAAAAAATAATGATAAAACCATGATAAACCATGATAAAACTACGGTATCGTGTTGCAATACCATAATGTCATGACCTCAGGGCTGAAAGCTTGACCAAGGCCGGTCGTAATGAGATGGAGTGCAGGTGCCTGATCTGTCGTGCAAAACTCAAGGCGCCTGACAACTGTTGCCGAATTAAAATTGCTGCAAGCCCCTGAGCGTTCAAAGCTGAAGACATCTTACCCCATGTGTACAGTTGTGTGCCCCTCCATGGCCTCCCAGGCAAACATGAACACCTTTGTGTTTTCATGCTGACATGATCTGATGTGACTAAAGTGAGCCACGCTGCTTCTGGTGCATTGGAAGAGGCGCTGTCAATGGGACAGAAGAGAGAAGCGTCACCATTCACAGCTTATCTCCAGTGCACTTTGATGGGGTATTTCCACTGACTGTAAGCCTGTGTGCAGCAGCTGTGATTGTTGCAGCGCATTTTACTTTGTTAATCAGTATTTTCTTGCTTTATTAATCTGACCTTGGTGGAAGCCGTTTCACAGAAGCAGCTGTGTTTATCATCTCGTGGCATTGTCGGCCTATTTTTAGCACCAACAGATTAAAGGCATTGAGTGACATCACTGGCTCAGATGCATATCGTTCTTGAATGTGATGCTCTACATGTATGGTGTTGCGTATGGCCATTTGCCTGTGTGAAAAACAAGGGTCAAGGACAGCCGGCTGCTCTCCCAGTTGCAATTGGACAAAGGGGGAGATCTGGCCTGGTTCTGTCCTCCTCTGTGGGCATTTCATTTGGCGGACAGGCGAGACGATACATAAAAAGACTGACAAAGACTTAATCTTGTGCTGTTTTTTTTTTTTCATCGTCAAAAACTCTCCCAAAAATGATCCACTTCTCTATCTGTTTTATAATGAGAACGTGATGCAGTCCTGATGTCAACTTCCCATCTTGCTGAACAAACAATTCCATCTGTTGCAGAGAAATTAAACAGTTCTTGTCTCCTTTTACTCTTTTAAAGTTCCTCTTTTCTTTCGCCCGCCTTCAGTCACCATACAGCACCCACAGAAATGATGCCAGCTTGTCCCGTGCCCCTGTACCCTCATGACACCCATAAGGCTTGCATTTTTTTGCTTTTCCTTTTGAAAATATGTTAATATGGTAGTGTGTTGCACTGCTAATCAGCCGCAGCGAACCGTTATTAACCCTGAACAACGGCCCACTCCTCTTTCGACAGTACTGGCTCTTATTCATAAACTGATTCTGCACAACTTCATTTCTTTTGCGGGCGTTCTGTTTGTCTGAGCCCCCCTGAAATACTGGTTCTTTTTTATTCTGACCTCTGTAATCACCTTTTTCAGAAATTTCGTAGAACAACATCACCCATTTCTGTTCCTTGCAGAGCCATAAAAAAGATCCCTGGGGCGTGCAGTCTGAAGGCCTTCAATACCAGAAATTTTGTACTGTACATTTAACCTTTTATCCTTTAAAAACTATTCCTTAAGGTTTCTTTTTTGGTACGAATCATTTAACTAAAAACTTCACCGTTTTGAGCAGTACTTAAATACTGAAATGGCCGCAAGCCAAGCACACGGCCACGCTGCGTTTGTCCTATATGGTAAACCTGTTGTAATTATTGGAAAGTTGTGATGCAGGTACGACCAAAAATATTTTAATCCTCACTACATTAATGTCGTAAGCTTGAAGCACAGATGATGTAAGAGTACCGCTTACGGTAATCCCCCTATGAAGTCACAAAAGAGGCTTCCGTGGTTATACCTTTGGCAAGGTAATTTAGCTTTTTCATAGTTATTATTCCAATATTTTATTCAATTCAGCACATTTACCAGTCCAATCAATGAGCCTCAGGTTACTGCTAATGATACGACCCCTGAAGAATAGGCAAAAAACCCAGAATGGAAAATAGTACTATGTTACAAGCAAAGATTTGCAATAATAGACCAAGTGCTGTAACCAGAGACAAGACAAAAGCAAACTGTCAAATTAGTGACAATCTTCTGGTGGGTCTGTTTGCCTTCACCTTTGGCCTCTGGATCTTTGGCTGCACCCCTGTGAGGATGAGAGCTGCTATTGTGCAACGGGAGTCCTGCAGTGCCAAGACGGGGTGTCTCAGTGTGTCGAGATAATGAGGAAAGAATTATCTCTCCACGCGCTATTAATAGCCTGCAATTCAAACCGTGTCTCTTGTTAGGAACGCACCAATTGCCCCGGGCACTGTTTGGTTTTTTTTTCATGGATGTGTTTTCAGCGCCTTTGAAAACACAGGTCTGCAGTCTGTTGGTTGGCTCGCAATATTCAGCATGGAGTAATACAGGGGTTCCCAGTATCGGTCCTGGATGACCCGTGAGTGTGCAGGTTTTTATTCCAGCCAGGCAGGCACTGGTATTAAGTAATCATTTCCCTAATTGAATGAAAACACAGTACTGAGGTAGATGGCCACTTATAGAGTGATGGAAAGCCTGGAAGGGAAATCCTAAGGGACCAGGCCTGGGCGACCCTAGGGTAAGGAGTAGGTTACATAAAATAAGAGGGGAGGGGAGGATTTGAAGTCTGTGGCAATGAGGTCTACAGTGCACATCACCACCTTTTAAGTGAACGCTTTGTTTGGAGTGTTGATAGAATTGCCAGAGTTTTACATTACATCTTACAATAGCTCCAACCTGGTCCCAGCATGTCACATATAATTCAAGCATTACGTCAGCACCGTTACTCACAAAAGGCTTCTTCAATTTCTGAGAATTTGCTCATTCACCTTTCATTACGGGGGGGGGGTTAGATTTGGGTCAGTCCAGAGTTTGGCGGGCAAGCAGGGTCACCCTGACCTGATCCCGTGTCCCATTGTCACTACATACATCTCTCCATCCCCTCTGCCCGTCCACGCCACGCTGACGGCGTGCCACCGCGGTGCAGAGGCCAGTCAGGAGAAAGGATGCTTTCTCTTTGTCATAGCAGCTTAGCTGCACACAGCCACTCGGCTGTATTTATAGAAGGAATCAGATTGGGAAAACAATACGCTCATGCCCACCTCCTTCCCTCATCCCTCCCACCACATCCGCAACTGCTCAGGAGGCAGTTTATAAAAAGGGACCCGGCGAGGTTGAAAAGCTCTCGGGAGATTTCAGCAGAAGGTATCAAGGATGCAGGGACAATGTGATTATTTATTTGTGTTCTTAATTCGGCCTGTTAATTTTGGTCCTTCCTCGCGTCATGCTACATAGCAGCGTACAAAAAGTGGAGATTTACAGATTACAACTAAAAGCCAACTGCTGGGCATTTCAGCAATCCTCTCGATGATGTTGGAGAAAAGCAAGTTAAATATAGATATTGCTAACCTGGGACAGCTGTGGGAATAACGGGGGTTTATGCACTCGACCCTCTGAACCTTGGACACTAATCCCTACCACGTCACTGGGGACATGAGATTGGCGTTCTTAATATGCTTATATAAGGCATTGGTGGACCTATTGGAGGCTGTTATCCGTTGATGAGGATCAACGAAAGTTTGGCTATTATGATATTCTATACACAAAAATGCTGGATCTCTCTTCCTCAAACCCAGAGACAAAATGACCCAAAACTATCTGAGAGGCCAGTGTGAAACCAACGATATAAGAATTTTTCTAGATGTGGCAAGTCCAATTTTATGGAGTCCCAGGCATTTAGTATAGTTGTAACAACTAAAAGTTGCTAACTACAGTACATACTTTTAAAAATATGAGATTATTACACCACATGTCTTTGAATAAAATGTAGTCTGGTGGGGTCAGGTATTCCTTTCCTTGTTAGTATGATCCTGTTGTTTCCAAGGAGACTTAAGATGAAAATTAATGAATGGTGTACCAAAGGGTTTGAGGGTAAACTGTTTTGGACTGCTGGATCTGTCTCACAGTGTGTGATGCCTTGCCCCAAATGTGCTAGAGACCTCTGACCGGGTTGTGACCAGGTTGCCATGCCTATTTGTACAATTTGTACTTGGTTGTACGCTTTCGCAGTTTTAGTGAAAAATGTTTAAAACTTTTTTCCAGGTAATTTCAAAAATATATTTCTGAGTTTGTGTGAAAAAGTATAAACAAACTCCCACTGTACTTTGACTGGATCACGTGGAGCTTGTGGGTAGATTACTTACACTTTGTACTGACGCCTGGCACTTTAAGAGACTGTGGCGATGGTTGAAAAACATCTTTTTCGTGAATGAAACCCAGTCATTCATAAAAAGTAGGCCAGACCCACGCAGCGATTGGTTCTTCGGTGATTAATACATTATTCAGTACTTTGCAAAATCTCATTGGCAGTTTACGTGAAAAGCATTTTCCATGAACCAATGAGATTGTTGATCAGCGCCCCACTCGAGCCCCAGGGAAAAACCAAGCACCTCCATTGACAAAAGCTTATTCAAGTTTTGTGAGTCGGAGGGAGCACATCGATAGAATAGGGTGCAAAGACGTCGAGTTGGTTTTTGTATTGGATTTAAAGTAGTCGCTTTGTTTCGATTCATCAAGGGAAACATTAAAACGCTTAGGGGGTAAGTTTCAAGACGTGCATGCTAGTTATAACATATAAGCCAGAAGCTAAAGCTAAATTACGAAGTAATTTCCTCGCGTTTTTGTAAATCACACCGATTTAAAAATGCAAAATTAGCTAGTTGGCTTGTGCTTTGAGGAAAAGGGAACGCCATTTTCTCCTAGTGAACATTTACTTTGGCAACCATTTTCTTATGCTTTATAAAGTTGGTCGGCGCTTTTTATGCGAAGTAGAATTTGTGATTTTTGTGTCTTATGTCTGCGTGCATATAATTGCTATTATCGGTGAGGTCATCCAAGCCTCAAGCTCCCACTGATCAGTGGTTTTATGAATGGAGAGGTTGGATTTTTTCTGTGTTGCTCATGGGTCGAGTTTCACTTCATTGAGAAAAACAAGGAGAAGGAGGAGGAGAAGGAGAAAGAGGGCGAGGAGGGGGGGTTGGATTTTTTTTCTTTATCAACTGTGATTGATTTAATGAGATTTTAACACTTTCGTTGTCTCAAGTTGTTGGGAAGCAAATGATTGCTTTTTTGACAAACCAAGTTGGTCTTGGTTGAACGGTTTTGCCATTTATTTCAGTCGCTTACAATTTGCTTAACTGCATTCTTTTTAAAAACATGATATCTTAATATTTAATTATCCTTTCTATATTATAACCATCTGGCAGTTTTGATGGAGGTATGGGGTAAGGGTAATCTTGTATAGGTAGTCGGGTTTACTTTAATTGCAATCTGGACCAAGAGTAAAATGTGGAAGTGTGTTTTTAACTAGGCTATTACTGTTAGATTGCAGAGTATCGTTCATATAGTGATAACCCGTCGGCTCTAACTTGGCAAAGCAGAATGTTTTTATTTATTTATTATTTCAGTTAGGACTGAATTGATTTTTTCTATTGACTGCCATAGGGATTAATTTGGAAGAGCGATATTTCTGAGAACCTTTTGAATCATCTTCCAGCTAATGGTTATCGTGCCGCCTTTGGACAATTCGGTTAATTAGTAACTCGCGTGGAGGCATTGAACATTATCCTATAGACTGTACAAGATTGCTTGTTTGCACTTGGGTCGAGTTTAATCGGTGTTTAATTAATTGAGTGTGAATAAATTTAAACCACGGCATGCTCAGATTCATTACACGTGTCAAATCTCTGGGCCACGTCCTAAGAATCTATTTATGTTCTGTGCGGGAAAACGATATTTTTTCAGAATGTGATCAACTCATCAGTGTCGAAGATTGTACCCCGAAAAGTTGAAGTTTATGTACTTTTGTTGCATAGTATACATTGAACTCTGACATCTTTGTCAAATGGTTTTTAAAGTGCATTTAACCGTCTTATGCCATCTTGTATAAAATATGCGCACGCACATACTTAGGTATTGAGCATCGTGTGTGTGTTTATTTTTCAAAATGTCTATTTTGCCTCAATGTTTGATCTGCAGTCCGCCTGTGTGTTCTTTGCCTCTTTATGCACCTTAACTTAAGAGCATTGTTTTATGGTCTGCTAAAGTTTGTTTCATGTGATTAGTTTTGCTCTTGCTACAACCCTGCTTGTGTAGATTTCTCATTTATCATGGAATGGGAAGTTCTGTTCCACTTTCCCAGCATGCTTGGTCGGTAAACCCTTTGCACTGGATTAGGGACGGACATAAAAGTTCCACTAGGTGGATTCCATGACCAGCACTGCCTGACTTGTTGTGGGAGGAGAAACTGCTTGTTAAACTGCAGTTGGGAAAGATGTGTTCTCACCAGAATTTCTTTGGTTCTTTTTGAAGGAATACGCCGACTCCTTCTCCTTCTCCATCGCGTTACGCGAGAATCCCTTGATGGGAACCTTTGAAGACCCAGGCAATATGGATGGATTTTATGACCAGCAAGTTCCTTTTATGGCCCACCCCAGTGTAAGTGTTTGGTCTTGGTTCTAGGTAGTTTGACAGAGTTCTACTGGTGTAGACAAAGCCCATGAGATATGCATTTGAATGGATGTTGCTTTGCGCAACCACACTCAACCCGTTGTATGTACAAGTGACATTCCCACTTCAAAAACTTGGGTGCCCCCCTCTAATGTAAATATCATTTATTATAACAGAAGTCTCACATGGAAGAGCAAGGCTGCCGTCCGTTCGTTGACAGGAAACGAAAGTTTGTGGAAACGGAACTCGCCCAAGACACAGAAGGTAATTAAATGTCCTTTGCGCCTACTAACTGTACTAAGTATAGCCATACCGGGGCATCAGTCAAACAAACGCAGCCCACCTCCTTGGACCACGGGATCTTGCTCCCCCTCGGTGGCTGACCTCACAGAGTGCAGCCGCCACCCTCCTTGTTTATTCCAGGTTACTGACGTTGAGTCCTGAAGGATACCACAGCCCCCTTTTTTTTTTTTTTTTTTTGAGGAAATGGGAATTTGTCAATCGCTTGTTTGGGCTCTGCGGTGGAGCCTGTGACAGTGTGGAGGAGGAAGAGTCCTCGTACCTGTAACATGCCCTGGTTTTTTTTTTTCTCTCTCTCTGCCCCCCCACAGAGCTCTTTCAGGATCTCAGTCAGCTGCAGGAGATCTGGATCGCCGAAGGTAAGTTCTGTCCACGTGTTCCACAACCACAAAATCGCCTTTCTGACGTGTCTGGGGTTGAACGCACACGCCGTGAAGCTGTTTGTTTGTTTGAATTCGATTTTATTACTTGCTCGATTGCGACAATCCAGGAACTCCCGGGCATTGGAATAGGAAGTCATTTAACGAGACAAACATTGGAAATGCGTTCACCAGCGTCTTTCCAATGTTTGTTCCCTTCCAGACGCTGTCTGCATGTCGCCTTGAAACCTTGTTTAGTACCAAACCCTGTTGTTTTTCCTGAGCAGGTTAAGGTGACGTAAATTGAAACAAATTTCCAAAGTGGTGTTTTCCGCTCTGAGCACTTTGTTGGTAGCATTCCAAGCTTTCAGCTGATAAGTGCTCTTTGCAATGTAGGTGTTAATTGAAAATGCCCCTGATTAAGCGGGTCTTTTTAATCAAATCTTTGGGCTGCAGTCGCGTCTAAGCGGTGAGCAGAATGCCGGGCTGGTGTTTACCTAAAGCACGCTGTTTGCGCCATTTCTACTTTCTCTAAATGTGAGGACATGGTGAACGTGAATATTTCAGTACTATAAATAAGCCACTGTGCCGGGGACAAGCTCTCGTGCCGTCCTTGAGGTTTATTTATTCATGAGCGCCAATCGTTGACAGCCGTTAATTCCATGTAGTATTGCTAGTTTTGAGAGTTGTGGGGGCAGGCCGATGTGTTTGGTTTTCCGGATATGTGGTGTTTACACTCTTGTGTCTCTCCACAGCCCAGGTACCTGATGATGAGCAGTTTGTCCCCGATTTCCAGTCTGACAATCGTGAGTACCTGAACTTTATTATTTATACTGGTGCCTTTGGGAGCTTGGAGTGGGGCTCAGCTCAGTGGCCTGGGCCAACAGTGTCTGATCCTCTCGAAGTATGTATTATTAATCGCTCTTCAGAGTCTCATCTGACTCAGAAATAGAAAGTGCTGGTCGTCCGTGCATATATGACCCACCTTTCAGGCAGTGTTGTTTTTTTTTGTATGACCAAGTCTTTCTGAATTCGGGCTTAGGTCCCCACTGTCCCCCCCCCCCCCCTCCATTTAATCTGGCAGTTGGCATGAAGAGCATCACATGAGCAAAGTCTTTAATCTCGTTTCACACTTTCGCGCACACCGACGTGTTCCCCTGGTGGAGTCGGGGCGGGACAGAAGGCAAGATCGAGCACAGTGTGTGCGGAGGGAAACCTGTAAGCGCCCAGAGACTCCGTGTGTCTGCTCTGACTCTAGGCCTCCCAGCCAAGGAAAACGTTAAAATAACACAGTGCATGGGTCTTTTCTCTTCTCGACGGGAGAGTTTGTTTGGGTTTTTGTCTGAAGAGTGACAGAGATGGGGTAGGGAGTCTGGCGTTTCACCAGAGTGTGCTGTGGGCGACGCAGCTCCTACCGCACCAGTGCTTTAGTTTATTACGTCTGGACCTGCGACCGTGAGCGCTGACCAGCCCTGTCAACCTGATCCTCAGTGGTGCATGGTGGTAGGTCTGACCTGGGCTGGACTGGAGCAAGTCTGCCATGGACATCCCGTTCTCTGTTGGCGTTTGTCAGGCCGGCGTGCCTTGCTACAACTCAGTGAGGGTCAGTCCCTTCTTCGGGTTCTGTGTTCACGGTGGGAGATCAGCAGAGGTTTCACAAGGCTGTCTGTTCTCTCTGCGTCCACAGTGTAAGGCTGGGAGCTCCGTTGTGTGTCTCGTGGTGCGGTGCGCACCGAGTGCTCTCGGGCTCTTTGTTCTCTCTGCGGTCAATCGGACCGTGGGCTGATTCATCTGGCTTCAGTTGCGCTGGGCCTGGGATCCAGTTTCGCTTAGTGGCAAAGGAAATGGAAGCTGACGGGGAGAGACAGCAGCTAATGGTGTCAGTTCAAGGAGGAAACATTTTTTCAGAAACACTGTATTACAACCAAACTGATTCATGAATATTGAGTAGTCTGAAATGGGAATAACCGGAACCGGTTACTGTGTTCGGAGAGGGAGAATCTTGATCGCTTGTGCTGCCTGGTTCTGTGTTACTTAGAGCTCTGCAGTGCTCAGTGGGGAAACCAACCTTAAATGACAACAATCCCAGGGTGCACTGCACAGGAACTGAATATGGATGGTCTTTTTTTTCCCCTCCCTTCTGCAGTGATGTTTCATGGCCCTCCACCAACCAAGATCAAGCGAGAGCTGAGTCCCTCCAAAGAGCTGTCCCCCTGCAGGCAGGACCAGAGCTTGACGCCCTACAGAGACAAGTGCCTTTACAGCTACAGGTATACCCACGAAAGCCATCTTGTCTAAGCTAACAACGGTCGTGACATGGGGTTACCTTGATTAATGTCTGCGTCACCGCCTCCAACTAAACCCCTCTTTTCTTCGCAGTGCCTATGACAGGAAGCCCATTGTTGGGTTCAAGCCATTGACTCCACCGTCAACACCCGTTTCGCCATGTGGATCTGTCCACACTCCGGGGACTCACCCACTCCAGGAACAGACTCCTCCCCCACTCCCCACCAGGACACCTGTGCCGCTGCCCCTGCAGGGGCAGGCTGCTGTTCCAAGCTCCAACCACAATCTGAGGACACTCCCTATTCACAACCATAGCCCGTCCTTTGCAGTGCCCTGTCCGCCCATCAATCACTCCGATGCCTCCTACAGCCCAGAGCACCGGTGAGTGAAGGCTTTACTCGGCCATTTTAACTTGTGCTTCTCACACTGTCAAGTATGATTAGAAAACAATCTATATCATAAGCTCTGACTTTTTTTGCAACGGTCCACTGATTTGTGTAAGCATCTTGCTATACGTAAAATCATTGCTGCAGGAGGAACAGTTTATATGGGCACTCTCAGGTTGGTTATGTACAGATTAAACGGCAGTGAATATCAGGGTTGGAGGGAATGCGGTTGCATAGTGAGGACCAGGTCTCCCAACAGCTTTCCCACGAACGTCCAAGAATAACCCCCTGCACGTTGGTGCCTGCCAACAACCAGCATCCAATCTGGGGTTCTACGGTTATATCCAGCGCTGTCTGTCCGACGCTAACTTGACTGGCGGAAAGACAGGTGTATGTCAGCCGTGTGGCGTCACCCTCTGACTAAATGTTCTTAACACAGGCCCCCGTGGGAAACGGCAGGCCTGGCGCCTTGCCCAGAGAGGTATCCGGGGAATTTGCTGGACCTCAGAAGGGCCGTAGGGACAGAGCAGCAGGCTAATCTTTTTATATCAGTCACGGACACCTTGCAAAACTCTTCTTGATTTCAATCACCACCTGGTTGAACTAATAAAGCTAATTCCGGGTTTGAACTTTTTGTGAACCCCTGCAATTTTCTGGTGTGCCCTCTACTTGGTCTTCATAAACTCAATTTTTTTTTTTTCATTTTATAAAGTGGTCCGAAATAGGCTAGGTGTGGCTAGGTGAATTAAGCTAACGGGACAAAGGGACTGACTGTTTTGCTCATTAATGTTTTTCGTTTCAGGTTTCACCGGCAGCTGTCCGAGCCTTGTCTACCATTCCCCCCTGCCGAGGCACAAGGGCGCCCCCACTTCCCGCCCCAGGATGGCCGGCCCCCCTACCATCGCCAGATGTCCGAGCCCCTGGTCCCCGTGCCTCCCCAGGGCTTTAAGCAGGAAATGCTTGACCCCCTCTACGCCGAGCAGGGAGTCCCCACCATGGCTCCTCTCCAGCCAGCCTTCCACCCTATGGCCATCAAACAGGAGCCCAGGGACTTCTGCTTCGACTCCGGTGAGTGACTGGGAGCCGACGTCCGCGTTGTACCGAGCGCCGCCTTCATGTTGCTCGGAGCGCTGTAAAGACGTGCACAGGGATTCGGTTTGTTCGACTTGGCCGTGTGTGTGGGCAGACCGGGCGTGGCCTTGGAATGCTCCTGTCCTTGTTTGATCCCTGTTCTGACACTCATCTGCCAGTTTCGGCGCGGCTCTGCGAGGTTGAGACGCACGCCTCTTTGTCCGTGTTCCTGCTGTGTCACGGTCAATCCTCTCCAAAGCTCCTTTCACTTCACTTCACTGACCAGTTCCAGGGCAGTGCAGGGTAAGGGCTGTAAAGTGGGTTAAAGGTGACCCACTTAACCAGAGTCCAGGTGGATTGTGTCCACTGTTTAAGGTTTGTCAGTAATTGGTTTGCAGACAAGTCTGCGTAGCATGAAGACGTAGAATATTAGAAGTATGGTTTTCGTTGCATTTTGCAACCAAAATGCTAATAAATCAGTCTTAATTTGCCCAGGCAATGTATTGGTTGTAGAGGAGACATAAGGGATGGTTTTGACAGCCATGTGGGGTAGTTGCCGTTTCATCCAACTGAGTAAAGTGTTGGGAGGGGGGAAGCTAAAGAAATGGAATCTAAGAAACTAAACGATGAGGGTGAGTTCATTTTATTCTCATCCTTCTACAAAGACCCAGTTGTCCGTCTGGTTACCCCCTGCCAGGTTCCCAGTGCTGTTCCTTTCACTCTCCTCCTACTTGGCTCCCAGATCCTGGGGCGAGTGATGTAATGCGAAATCCTCTTAGCATCTCCTCCGGGTCAGCATAAAGCAAAGCGCTTGGGTGCTTCAGCGTGGATTTGGAGACGGCGGCCCGACAGATGTGGAAGCCGCAGTGTAGTGGCGGGTGGCAGAGTGGGCGACCTGCAAGTGGGCGGGATTTGGCTTAATTTAATGTTCTGTGCGTGTGCTGTTAATCCCGTTTGGATTCTCGGCAAGCGTGCTACTGATATTTCGTCGCCGTGCGAGCGTGCTGAGCGGGACTTAGGCAGCCTCTGCCAGATGTGTGGGATGAAACTTCTCAGCCTGACACTTACATCACATCCAGCTGTGGTCAGGAGGGTAGGGGCTAGAGCGGTAGAAACCATCATAAAGCCTTTAAAATATGCCTTACTCCTCTACTTTCTGTAGATGCAAATTGCATTTGAAATGTCTGATGTTTAATGATGCCCCATTGCCAAAATGGATTCCGTTTTTACATTAAAATAGGCAGAGAAATGCCGCAAGTGTTTTTATCAGTGGGACATGACGCGCTCTCAATTTCTTACCCTCTCCTTTTCTTGCAGAAGTGCCTAACTGTCAGTCTTCATTTGGGAGGGCGGCAAGCTTCTACCAAAACAACCATGACAGTAAGTGAACTGATGCGTCACCCTCATTCTCTGGTGGGGCCTCGGGCTTATCAGCCAGTCAGTACAGTTTAAGTGACTGAGCTGCCATAATTTTGAACCGACTAGCCTGTCCCACTTACCTGCCTCTCTCTCTCTCCCCTTGTGCAGGCTTTGCCTTCGACAGAGACGCACACGTATACTTTGATGACACCTGCGTGGTTCCTGAAAGACTGGAAGGTGGGTCAAGTAGGACTGTGTTTGGGTTGAATTCAAAAGGATTTGCTGTCGGGGCCAAGCCGGACTGACGTGTTTGCGTTTGGCTTATTGGTCGATTACTAGATTAAGGCTGCGGACGGACACATGCGTGGGTGTCCCTGCGTCAGCTGGAGAAGGAAAGGTCTTGGGTAGAACTAACATGCTAGTGTAAAAATGCGCAGTGCGGCCTTTCTACTGGGCTGTTGATCTCTTGAGAATGTCTCACCCCAGTGTCTCTTACTGAGCGTCTCCGTCCCACAGGGAAGGTGAAGCAGGAGCCGTCGATGTACCGCGAGGGCCCCCCCTACCAGCGCCGGGGTTCTCTGCAGCTCTGGCAGTTCCTCGTCACCCTGCTGGACGACCCCGCCAACGGGAACTTCATCGCCTGGACCGGCCGTGGCATGGAGTTCAAGCTGATCGAGCCCGAGGAGGTCAGCTTCCCCCTACGGGTTTTCAGATCTCGTTGTTGGATCAAAGATTTGCTGTAAACGTTTTAGCCTCGCACGGCCTCCTGAACCAGGGGTGTGCGCATTGCTCCCTACAAGCCCGTGGGGCTGAATGCCTGCTTTTATCCCCGCTGCAGGTGGCCCGGCGCTGGGGCATCCAGAAAAACCGGCCGGCCATGAACTACGACAAGCTGAGCCGCTCGCTGCGTTACTACTATGAGAAGGGCATCATGCAGAAGGTAAAGGCAGGTTCAAATTTAAGTTACTTTTCCCCCACTTCTTTGAGTGGCTGCAGTGCATGGTATGCAGCTGTAATGTAGAGGCGATTGGCATCGGACTGAGACCTTCCTCGTGCTCTGTGTTCCCCAGGTTGCCGGCGAGAGGTACGTCTACAAATTTGTGTGCGATCCCGAGGCCCTCTTCTCGATGGCCTTTCCCGACAACCAGAAGCCCAGCCTGAAGGCTGACCCGGACAGCCTGCCCGGAGCTGAGGACGAAACCCTGCCCCTGACTCATTACGATGAGAGCGCCCCCTACCTGGTGGAGGGTGGAGAGCAGTGTGTCGGAGGCCTCTCGTTCCCTGACGGCTATGTGTACTGACCCCCTGCCCCCAACCTGTTATCTTCTTTCCCAAACGATCCCACTGACCGAATGGCCCCAATGACCTTATCAGAGAAAGTGGAGGATTCTGGGCTGGAGAAGGTGTGGACAGGCCTGGTTACAGTGGCTCCACCTGAGACTCTGAGAAAGGGGAGTTTCCCCTTGTTTCCTGGCAGATGAAAATGGACAAACTGGGCTACCCAGTCCCCAAAGACTGAACAGTGATTTCTGTGCAGACTGCAAGAACTGTAGCAATTCTCTATTGACAACCTGCTTTTTAAAATCGAAATGGTATTCTAAAATAAGTCGAAATGCAGCACTATTCTATAGTTGCCCTTTTGGTCCCCAAGTATTTTTGTTCTGACAAAATCTTTTCAAAGAAGCTACGAAATATATTAGACACGTACATTAATAAAAGGGCTTTCTTTTGCTAAAAGAAAAGGCTTATATTGAACACATGGCTATTTTGTCGTTCACCTGAAACTGCGATGGAAAGTTTAAACGATGTAATTACGGTGATGCTAATGCTTGGTTTTGGGTTTAAACCCAGTTCTCTGTGCCCGTTTTCCTGGGATGTTCGCGATTGCCCAGGGTTTGGGTTGAAGGCTACTCATTGCTTTTTTCTTTTTTTTACCCCGCTGAAGTATTTAATGTATTAATGCAGTTTCTTTACACCGCTGGGCTGAAATAAACTTCCTGAGCTGTCGGTCTTAGTCCAGTCTCAACTTCAGGCACGACGTTTGATTTGTGCAAGACTGTTGGTCATTCTCCTGAGTCGTCCTGTTTTCCCTACGACCTCTCACTTTACCACTTTGGTGGGAAGGGGCTTGTCTGCAGGAACCATTCTTTTCTATTCTCGTGACTAAACTCAAAAGGGATATATATATATATGACAGTATTTTTTTCCAGGAGCTTTGAATTTATAAATATGTAAAAGTTTATATTGAAAAGGAGTCATGTTTTGTAGGCTTATTTTGGGTATGTAGAGCTTTACGTTTCTTAGGCACTGTGCTCCTCTGTGTTTGTGAAACGCAGCAGGGGCGTCAGGGGATTTGCATGCAAAGGAGCGGACCGTGCAGACCAAGTCGTTGGGAGACCACTGCATCCTCTTTCTGCATGGCTGTTGCCAAGGTGCAACTTTTCACTAACATATCTCTTACTTTTTGACAAGAAGAAATCCATGTGACATTCTCTGCATCTGTTCTACGGATTTATTTTATTTTTTAGGGGAGACTATATATATTTTTGCAATGTCGGCAACTTTGATTTGATGTATAAGCTGTATATTTCTGCATAATGCGTATATGTATCTTCTAATCTTGATCCCTGTGATTGCTGTTGCAAAGAGGGGCATCCATTCGCGCCGGACCTTCGCTGGAGACGCGTATGCAAAATGTTCATGGGTATCTCCTGTGTGCTGGTGGGCGTTGCCCAACATCCTCACCACATTAAGGGTTGTCTGCGTTTGTATAGGCTTCACCTCTCCTTTCACAATCTGTCCCTCACACCTGAGTTTATAAATACTGTACTGGGTACAATAAACGATCCTTTCTGCTTCACTTTTGAATGCTCTGCGTTGTGGTTGTTCCTTCCTCCCTCTGCTTCCGATCAAGGTTCGAATGTTGTGGAGATTTAACTTTTACGCTCTCCGTGTGTACCGCTACTTATCTGCTGAAGCGTCAGTGTTCCAGCGCAGATACTGGACCATCCAGCAAGTTTAGAGTTGCAAACTGAATTTCTTTTTAAGCATTACAGGGGTTTTAGATGACCCTTTCTTGAGAATCAGAATAAGTAACAGCAGAGAGGCCAACTCTGCGCGCTACTGTGCGTTCCCGAGTTTATTGGTCTGCTCTGTTGGTTTTATGGGAACTGCTCCCTGTCTTTACACTCGGTTGGACTTGAGTTCACTAAACATGTTGGTTTAGCATCTTAATTTAACCTCCCTATGTGAAATGCTGCATCAGCTTTGGGAAAGTGCAATGTCGAAGCTGTAGATTTATGCCGATTCTACGATTGCATTATGCAGTCCCATGTGCCTGGGAAGGTCAAAGTATCCTATTTTACTGTAGTTGACAGTGACGGCTAACCTTTCCAGCTTTCTGTCTAAAACGTTCAAGAATGCGTTTCGGATTGGGAATGAGGTGGAGTATGCGATTGTCGGGGGTTATAAACTGTCCCATTAACTCCTCAAGCCTAAACAAAAACAAAAGAAATTGGCCATGTGCCTCATCTTCATGTAAAACGACAGAAGGTTGGAATGTGTTTTGCTTCCTACAACCTAATATGCTTGTGTTTGCAAGCGAAGGAAAACCTATTGTCTCAGACACAGTTGCATTCTATAAGAGATGACGTGTGTCGGAAGGACCGCCCTTTTAAGGGCTGCGTCAGAGAATAATGCTGCCATGTCCAAGTATGGTGTGAAATGTGGGCATGCAGAGATTGGATAAAGCTTTTGTTCATCTAATTATTGGGAAATTATCCACTTTAGAGTTATGGGAGGCTGGACGACTCTTCCTCACACCCCCCTAGTGCTCTCTGTTTTATCTATCCCTACACTATCTGTACTGGCGTGGTTTTAACATTAATCCCACTGACGGTCCTTATCCACTTTCCAAGTGGATAATCAAATTGAAGCCAGTAAGAGGGCCTCTCTGTCAATACTAATCAGTGCACCGCCTAACCCTTGACCCTGCTCACAATCCCTAAAACAGTGCGGGCTTGGCCACAACACGTATTCACTATGTGTGAGTATGAGTCTATAGGTCAGTCAGGTCAATCTTTCTGGGACTGTGGACACTTAAGGAAACGGAAAAATCTTTTCAAACTCCTTAGCTCTAATGTGTTCCCAAATAATACATTTGGTTGATAATCCTATCCAAAACTTATATAAAGATAATTCAGGATATATGAGATTCCTGTAAAGAGGACGTCTGATAAGGAAAAAACGGGTGAGTTGTAAAAGACATTAAGGTTGTTACATAGCCTGTACCTAAGCCAATAATAGCCATAAGCACAGAATAGGGAGGGGGTGGGGGACCAGCAGGAGGGGATGTTACGGGGACAGACAGGTAGGAAATGGCAGCTGGGGCCTCAGTTATTGTTCAGAGACACAAGGAGGAACAGTGGCTTGAACTTGGTTTTCTGAGTTCTCCACCTGCTCTAACATTGACTTCAGTCACTAGCCTTACAATTGGCTCTCGAAGAGCTCTCACGTGCCGTTATGTTCACACATGCCTTCAAACACTCTCACAAGTACACATATTTCATCAAAAAACCCAAAACACGCCTTTGGTTCAGAGAATTGACAACACAATCTGGCAGCCCAGAACTATGTTGATGTTATCATTTTTATTTATTTGGCAGCCACTATTATCCAGATCATTACACAGCAAAATAACCACCAAGTGTTACAGATGCCTCAGGAACCAATACTCTGAGCCTATATCCAAAATAATATAAAAGCCTTCATGTCAATCAATACAAGCAGGCCAGCAGTGAAGCAGATGGATAACGGAAGCCTTGGAAGAGAGAAGAGAGGTGTGATTTGTAACAAACATACTTTTGTTCTAATGGAATGAGTTTTTCCAGACCATGCTGTTAAAAGCACTGTATATCATTGTAAAACTAGCCAAGCGTTTTACTGCCTCAGCCAGGCATTCTGTGTTGAGCTGCCGGGGCCGTCGACACCTGCGCATACGCCCATTCGTCAATACACATTGCACAACTGGACCTACAAATGGACATTACCAGTTGTTACGAGGAGTTTGCACATATAAATCTTGCCATCACCTCCTATCATATGAGGTTCATTGTGTTTGAAATTTTTTAAAATATAGATTTTTTAAATTTGCAAAACCCCCTTATTTGCAAACCAAAATCTTAAAAATAAGCACCCGTCCAATCATTTTTTTGTCCTTCACACTGAAAGAACATCCTATTGGGTAGTACAATTGTACGTTAAGTACTCAAACTTATCTACGTTGAGCTGTGACGTTACCTACCTGGACCTTTTATGACTTGGTTTCTGAGGGAGTGTGGATTGATGCCAACCGTCGGTAAATCTAAACATTATTAATTTTTAATACGAACATCATGTGTCTCTGTGTAATTAATCGAGCCCATATTAATTTACAGTGATCAATTCAAATATCTAGTCACCTGACATTGGGATGATGAATAATAATCTTATTTTATATCTGCTGATTTAAACAGCCAATTCAGCCGGTCTAGCTAGCTAGTCTGTGATCACTTGCTGTAGTCAGGGTGCTGTTGGCTAATCTAACTAGACAACAACAGTATGTTGTTTTATTGCTTTGTAATCGGTACATTACTTAGTTAAATGATCCGCATTTCAACCGGTTTGTTTAATTGGTTTACATTTCTGAAGGCAGTTGGAATACTGCATTTGCTAACCACATTGCCATTGAACAATCAAATAGATCTTCTTTGTTAGATTTTCTACTTCGACAATGATTCTGTATTTCCATAGTTCAGCCAGGACAAATTAAGTGCAGTGTGAAACTAATGTAAATAGTGGGAAAGGGTTACAGTCGTGTTTCATAATTCCAATTTAAAACTCTTCAGGGGGCGAACTAGCGGTGTTTAACTGTGTGTAAATACTGCATATCTCAACAGCAAGTGCAAATACCTTAAAAAGAAAACGAGTCTTATTAGTCCTTTAAAATATTATTATTCTTATTACAAATTATATGATTAGCGAATTTGCATGCAAAAATACGTTGACGTAAGATTACGTAACTACTCGGTACTTTCTTCCCACGACTCGCACCTATTGGCGGTGGTTAATCAAGCAACAAGTGTTATAGCATTGAAGAGAGTTTATTGAGGTAAAACAAACATACAAAAAAAGTTAATTTGATTTTACTGTTACTCTATAGCTTTGCAGTAAACGTTCAATACTATGCAATGTATTAGAACATTGTCATGCGTTGCATAATTTTAGCCGCTGTAGGGAACCTTTACTGTGCTAAACCAGGAGAAGCTAAATGAATCGCTTTGCGTCAATACTTAAAGTAACGGAATATGCTATGAATAGCTTGCTTCCTATTCAATTGAGCAATTTGTACTTTTTGGACATCTCCTTTTTCGCGTTGTATGTGCACCATAGCAGTATAAAAAAAAAAAAAAAAAAACATTGAGTCGAGGGTTTATTTTACTGGTTTTAATTCCAGAATATGTGGTTTCCGGCCCCATTACTTTTACCACTATCACTCCGGGATGAAAACCTGAGGGACTCGCAAAGCCCCCAACAAATGTGTTTTTCGGCTGGAATGTTCCAGTGGCAAATGGTACCCCTGGACCCCCACACGTACCAAACGCTCCCTTTTAAAAACGAGTTTGCTGGTAAGTTAAAAGCGGAGGGAAATTATACACGTGCCTATTTTGCCAGGCCGTACGTTTAAATTTTGCCGGAACTGCGTCGAAGTAGCCCGTTACCAGCGTTTACCACGACTGGACCAAGAAGTTTAATCTTTATACCAACCCAGTTACTTACCCCCTGAAGTCCGTCATCGGGATAATTGATTTGTACGTTATTTTAACTCGAAATGTAAACTCGGTTGTATACGTTCATTGCCATCATAAAGAAGTAGTTAGAACTGTCAACAAGCTATTTATTGAATACTTCGTTGTAATACATTACTTTTCTTTCATCCCTCCAACAAAGTCCAGTCCTTGAAGAATGAAGAAGCCAAGAAATTTATGATCAACAGGTATTAATAATTATTGTCTTTTTCGTTAAGCTCCGTCATATTTGAAATGTTGTTTTACACACTTTGCTATAACCATACTAAACTGTAATCTGTATATTTGAAACTGTATCTCCCCTAGGTCAGTCTTTGACTTGATGAAAGTTCCATTAATTCTGGAACTGACTGACCCAAAGTTGCTGGGTTGGTATTTGTCCCTCCCACCTGATGACAGGAGAATCATACAAGGTAACCTAGAAAATATATACTCATAACAAGCTATCATCAAGGATATCCACACGCATCTGTCCGAAGTCTGTAGTTGCATAACCGAAAATATGGTACTTAATACTTAAAAATACTTAATTGGGAAGTTTTGTATTGATGTGGAGATGGCAATCATGTAAATCTTTAAAAAAACATTTAAAGAGTAAAAATACTTTTTTTTTTTTTTACTTTAATACTAATTTTGTTCTTGCAGGAGAAGGGGGCCTCTTTCATTTTCTGCAAAAGCACCCTGCACTGGGAGTGACGCAACAGATTGTCTACTTAAAAAGTGAGCCTCTACCTCAGTTATTTGTCCTACATGGCGACTTACAATATACAATACATCTTGTTCATGAAACGGTTGTACATGTCTCCTAAAAGTGGGGAATTCGAGTATTTTGAGTAAAAGATTTCTTGTTTTGTGTGTGTGTGTGTGTGTCAGACCAGTTTAGAGAAGAGTGCGGACCACAAGAAATGTCTTCAAACCTCAACAAGTAAATATGCATGAGTTGCTATGCTTTTTGATTTCCTAATAATATTTATTTAAATGGCTTATTTTTTGTGCTTAAGATGGGTCTATATATGATTAAGATGTTTGTGGCATAGGCCTTTTGCATTAAAACCATCCAGTACCTGCCACAATGATTTGTTCCTTTCCTGCTGCCCTCTGCCAGATCGAGACGGCCCAGTTTTTACTGTGTTTCTCAGTGCCAAAACTGTGGGATCTGCTGTCCGTCTGATGCAAAGTGGTGCCGACGTTGTAATGCATCCATTTCAAATCCTCCAGGAAGATTGAGCTATTCAGGTACTTGCTTCCTTTAGCTCTACAAAACACCAGTCTGCAAATTCAGGTTTGAAAGGCTGTTTTTGTGACATGAGTCTGACTGCTCAGAAAATTTTTCTGGAAAAAAAAAACTGGAGATTTATTCCTTATTGTGTAGAGAAAGAAAATGATCAGTGCCTGAAGGAGGAGCTGAATCTCTGCGACCTGAGTGGAAATATGGGCATCTTGAGTGGGTCTGAACAGCCCATTGCAAAGCAGTCAGAGGAAAGTTTTCAGTCAGCCTGTGATGTCAGCCAAGTTCCTTTAGGGCAGCAGGGGGCGACGAGCTCTCAGAGTCTTTGCCAGCAGCCTCAGCTGTGGCAGGAACAGGGGCAGTGGGGTGAGGATGGCATGGTCACATTCGGGGATTTATCCGCACAGGCCAGCTTCTCCCTGGACGCGGAGTTGGATGCTCGCGGAAAGACTTCAGGGAGACCCCAGGGCGGGAGCCCAACACGTGGAGAGCACGGTGTGCTCGGAGCTGCGGGGCCTTTTGATTTCCCCGACCTGGAGAGGGAGACCCTTCCCGAATACTGCAGCTTCAGCAGCACCGGGCCGGAGTGCACGGCTGGGGAAAGGAGGGGCGCCGGCTGGTTTTCAGAGCTTGACTTCAGCGGGTCAGATCAGGTGGATGCAATCCCTCAGCCGACGGGCGCCGAGAACTCCTCCGCGGCGCTGTCTTGGACTGAACAGGGCACTTCAGAGGACTCAAATTTCTGCTCTCCTGACTCTGTGAATTGGACCGACAACAATGGCTTTGTGGACCCCACCGGCGAAGAAGACTCGCGTTCCGACCCGAAGGGCGAAGAGTACCATAGCGTGGTTGAAGACGGGCTTGTGGAGCCGGGTGCCGCATGGGCCAGTCCGCAGAACTCCATGCAGCTAGGGGGCGCCATAGTGAGCAGCAAAGACTTGTCAACCCAGGCCAACTCAATGCATCTTCAAGGCAGAGCCACAATTGCTCAGTCAGGCGGGCTAGGGAAAGAAGAGTGTGGACTCGTTCCGTGTCCTCTCTCTGAGAGACAAGCTCAATCCGTTGACAGCGGTTCCCCTGTGTCTGTGACGACGAGTGGATCACCTGTCCCCTCCAAGAGCAGCCCGCCGAGCACGTTGGTGGATTACAGAGCCAGTTTTATCGAGACCAGGCAGTCCACCATGAGGAGCTCTACCTGCGCCGAGGTCCAGAATACTCAGCAGTACACTGGCCTCATCACAGACCCGCCCCAACATCACCGCTGTGTCAGGGACCGAGACACCCAGACACAGCCGGTTACCACAGCTGAGAAGTATGTCAACACTGACGTCTACATGATGGACCTCAACTGCTTAACAGAGGTACTGCAGCGGAAAGATCCTCGACATGTTCACGAGGTCTGATTTTTCTGTTCATTTCTTTCTGCTTCCTTATTATAAAACCCCTCTTATATTTCAAACTTTTTAGGAACTCGTCAGATTAAGGCATTCACAAACAGAGCTGACGGAGCTAAAGGAAAAATTGGCAAGGTAACATGAACTTGTAATATATCAAGGGATTTCCAAATATTCAAGTAATGTTTAATCACTCCGTTTCCTGGAGCCTCTTAAAATCCCTGCTCATTTGAAATGGTGAGAACCATCATGTCTTGTACACACGGCAATTGGCCGGCGTTTGATTCCCTGTGAAGTCGCTCCTCAGAGGGAGCAGGTGACAGCTGCAGCAGTGGCCGTCGGTGCGAATGTGCAAAGCGGGCGGTCCGGGCGGAGCTACGCCTCCTGGCGCTGCAGTACGGGATGTGCCAGCAGCACTGCTGGAGACACTTCTACACCTCCCCCGAGGGCGAACGCCATCTCCTGAGGTGAGGCCTGTTGAAAGCCGGTTGCGCCAACGGCAGAAGGGCTGGCCGCGGTGTAACTGCCGGGTGCGCGTGGGTCTGTTTTGGTCTCCCACGCAGGACAGAGGGGCCCCCGGAGAGCGTGACGTCGGTGCTCCAGGAGCTTGATGAAGAATACAGAGAGATGAGGAGGAAGGTGATGTCTGGTGTGCCGCTGGATGAACTCCGCCCCCTGTCTGTGGACTGCCGGAGGGTTGTTTCTGAAACGCGTTACACACCTGCAAAGGTGCGCAGTCCCTGGTGCATGATTCTGTCCGCTCGTAGTTTAGAAACCAAATCGTTTACTTTTGGTGTTATTAGTGTGGACAATATACAGTTTGATGATATGCTGTGACAGGCTGAGCACCCTGTAACAGAAGGAAATGTTTGTTTAATTTGTTTAAATGTCCATGTTTAATTTGAGCAAGGTCAGATTTGCCTTGCAGATCTACTCACCCACGTAGAGTTTTAGTTTGGGGTATGCCAGGCTAAGACCATAATTCTGTTTTACCAGTGCTTGTATCAGTAGGTGAGCCAGGCAGACGTTTTCTGCTTGATTTAAATGATGTTTTATCAAAGTCAGCACCATTTACATTTGGAACCCACGTTTTAATCTGTTTTACAGAAACCACATTTTTACACTACAGTATGTAGGACTTTTGTATTGGGATTTGATCTTCCTCACCTACACATCTGTTTAGTCTTAACACACAGAGCATTTTGTATATTGTGTTTTTTCCAGGAAACCCTCTGGTTTTGTATTCACCCGAGCTGATTTAGCTTTTTACGTTTTCTGTCCCCAGATAATTGGGAAGTTTGAGTCTGGAGATTGCGCTTCTGGGTATGTACTTTGTTTGTGGCTGTGGCTGCTATTGGAGTATCTATAAAGTAGTATAAAATATGTACCACTCTGCTGCATCAGGTCAGTGCTCAGTTTGACAGGTGTGGGTTGCATTCCAAATCACCTGACCGCTCCAAACAACCCTCAGCCACACTGATCTCTGATCAGGATGTGGGAATGTAGGCGATGCACTCAACACTCTTGTCACTCAACAAGTTTTGACTGACTATTGGCGTTGCCGAGAGGAAGCAGGTAGTTATCCTGAGGCTGGAAGCTGAGGTTTGTGCTGTCTGTCTGAGACCTTGAAGGCCTGTCGGTTCCCCAGGGCTGACAAGGGAGCCCCCCAGCCTACAGTCCACAGTGATGGTCGTGGAGGGAGAGAAGGGCCACACGTGTGCAGAAGCGGTGAAGGCCTTGAGGTACATGCTTTCAGGAGCACCAGTGGGCTGTCCATCTCGTCATGGTGCATTGTTTGGTTAGACATACCAAGCAGGCTTCTTTGTGAATATACCAAAAGGTTTCCTGGCTCTTGAGTTTTACATGCTTAACTTTTGCCAGAAAACCATTATCGAGATCAATGATCGTAGGTGAAAGTATTTGTAATTTAAGTACATGCAAAGGGTTTAGACAGTGGACGGTTCACAACTCTCTCAAAACGGTGGGTTTTCAGGTTTCTGAATGCTGTGTATGCTAATGCAGTGTATTCGCATTTGGCAATAATGAGAAATAATTATTTGCAGTTTTGAAGTCAATTTCCATGCATCAGTGTCTGCGTGTTTCATTCTTTCTGTAGTATTTCCTCAGTGCTCTGCTTGTCTGTCTGAAAGGTGAAGAAAATTAAAGCAGCTGTGGTAGCCAACGTCCCGCTGAGCAGCAGCACGCTAGGACGTGCTCCGGGTGAACACAAGCCAGGTATGGTGTCACCTAAAGTCATATTTCATTGGTAGACACTGGGAGACAAACAGGATATTCTTTGATTCTGTGTGAGAATATTTTTTTTCCCCCCTCCAGTTTCTAGCATGCATTGTAGATTTGACAGACAAAGGAAGACTAACTTTTCCAAAAAAAATCTTTCCTCTGTGATTCGCAGTGCTTTGTGCCAAAAGCTTGTTTACGACGCAGCTCAACAGCTGAACATGTTGTGAGGGTTTGGCATTGTTCCTCTGTTGTCACTGTGTGCAGCCAATGAACCAAAGTCACCTGAAGCTTGGTATGATGCGGCAGAGGACCTGGCACCTGTCACTCTGGATGTGAGGGAGGGCCCCCAGACAGTGGTGCAAGAAGACAAGATCCAAGATCAAGGTAAATTCACACCCGTCTGTCCCGATTTAGATCTATTTAAGGCTTGAGATTTTCATTTAGACGTCACGTTCACTATCGTTCCAGGGGTGACCTGTGAAACTGTGGGGGGCGCCAGTTTTTCCCTGCGTGTCACAGACCTCCCCAATGATGCGACCGAGGTAACGTGCGCCCAATGCGATCGCGAATGTTGCACTGCAGAAACCACCAGGTGGCAGCATCTGCCGTGTCCTCTGTTTTTCTTTAGGAAGAGGTGATGGTGTGGTTTGGACCGTATGCAGCGTCCAGTGTGTGCGTGACCGTCAGCAACAACATCAGGTAACGGGTGCTGGAAGTTCTCTGTGGAAGAGTCAGAAATGTGGTTCAAAAGAAGTTCCTCTTACTGCCTAGTGCAGAGCTTCTCAAACTGTGGGCCACCTGATATGGTTGTGGGTATGTAGCTGGGCATTATATGAGAAATGTAGTTGTGCTCAGGCCTACAGGCCACTACATTGAACCACAGGCATCACTAATTTTGTCTTCTCGGAGCCTTTGATTGGCTGTCTGCTGTTCGCATCCACATTGAGTTGGGATTTTCGGTGCTAGTTTACGTGAAAAACAAATGACCTACAGAACCCGTCTCTTCCTCCTCAGTCCCTTTTGAGATACTTTTCTTCATCTGTCCATCTCACCGAGTGATTAGACTGACCCTTATTTTTTGTCATGTTCGGTATGGTTGCGTTAGCTTTTTTTTTATTAATTTGTGTCCAAAATTGTATGTCATACCCATCAGAATGTACGATCTAGTAAGTTAGTAGATTATTTGAAAGGGTATAAAAGATTGCAAAAGCCTTTAAGAAATATATTATTGTTGTTAGTGCAACAAATGTTCATCGTTTTCGTATAATTTAAAAAACAAGAAAAACGTGGGGTTTATTGCACAGTCATTTTCCCGGTAAGAATAGGTCATAATTGTGAAAGATTTATGGACCATTAGCCTAGTGGATCAGGTCTTTGCTGTTTCTCAGACTTTTCTCAGAGTAGGTATCTAGAGCTTTGAGTTGGGTATGGGTTTCAGCCCGAGGTTTTCTGGGCTCTTGCAGGACAGCCATTGTGACGGTCAGCAGTCGCGAGAATGCAGTGATGGCAGTCAAAGAGCTGAACGGACGGATCATTCAAGGACATGCTGTTAGGGTGGAGCCAATCCCTACGTCCTCGGCTGCAAATGAGTCACAAGGCTCGAAGAATAGCCAATCCAGTACTGCAGTAAAGGTGGGTGAGGAAGTTCACACTCTCAGTGCGGGTTTATCTCTATGTGGGATCAGGGTCTGTCTGTCAGGCCGTCTCTGTAGGAGGAGGGCTCAAGGTAGCTGGTGGTTTTCTCTCGAGTTCCAAAGAAAGCACCCGCCCACTCCTTTTCTCAGCAGCGTCTGGAGAAGCTGATGAACGTGCAGGAGTCCCCCACGGCCTGGGGCACCTGCGTGCCACAGCACTATGCCGCCATGGGCAGTTTTGACACCCTGATGGGCCGGCTATCGTTGCGTCACCCGGAGGCGGGCCGGCGGAGGATTGTGAATGCCCTGCTGAAGCTGCAGGCCAAGCACCAGGGCTACCTCAGCGGTCTGCCTCTCAAGATCATTGAGGAAATGACCTCTGACCTCCTGAGACAACCGCCAACGGTGACGTGAGCAAGGTTAACTAAAAGTCATTCTGCATCTGGGGCTTAATCTCAATCTTCCTCACAATTGTTCTGTCTATACAAAGTATGATTCACGGTGGCCCTAAGGGTAACCCAAATACAGATACAAGAAGAGAAACGCAAAATACAAAAAAAAAAAACGTAGAAACCCCAAAACAAAAATTCAAAATTCAAAAATTTGAATTGATCAAAAATGTACAAAATATTGAAAAAAAATCTCCCTGGTGTGAGTAATTTAAGCTAACGTAATAACTTTCCAAATGTATGGACTTAAATCTTTTTTTGAAGCATTTTTTTTTTTCCCCATCTACTTTTTATTTAAAAGACGGGGTCTGAAAGGTCAAAGAAAATCTTAGTTGGCATGTTTATAACCTTTTCTGAAGGGCAAGACAAACTCTAAACTCGATCTCAACTTTTTTTAGCTCTAGAAAAGAGGGTCCCACAAAGTGAATTGAAAATAGTTTTGAGCATTTTTAAGTAGTTTTTTTTTTTCACAATTTGGAGAATCTTTGAACCATTTTCAGTTTTCACGAAAGCCAAACGCTGCGTTTCTTTTTTCAAGGCAAAAAAGCTACAGGATTTAGTTTTCATTAAGAAGTGGCTTTTTCTGTTCTATATGTATTTGTTAAAGTTACTGTGAAGTGAGTACTAGGTATTTTTTTCTGGGAAATACGACACGTTTTGTTTCTTAAGTTTGAAATGTTTTCTGAGATGAATGCTTTACTGTTAGAAGTTGAATTGAACCCTTTTAGGTCTGTTTTCTTTTACTAGCTCTTTATTGGTTTTACTGGGCCAACGTGACTTCCAAGATGGGATCATTTGTTTGCATTTCCCTCTGCGGCAGCGACCATTGTCGGAATGGATACGCTGCAAAAGTTTGACAGTCCATCGTTATAGTTCTCATTTGTTTGACAAAACCTGTTGTGTTCTTCAGTACCAACAATAAACCAAGTACATTTTGTAATCGCTCTTATTCATTTCTCATGTGGGTACAGTGACATTATCCGTCTTGCGGGACTTGAAGGGCTACCAAGTGCTGGTCTTAGAGTTACTTTTTGCTGCTAGAGAGAGGGGCCTAGAGCGGGGTGTTTGTTTCCCTTGGCTGTCTAGACGGCCAAATCCAGAGAGGGCGTGTGTTGTTTTTCTTAACTGCACTTCTTTCAGATTCCCTACGGTTTAAGGACTGATGGGTTACAGCCAGCCTCCTTATGGGATTACTAATATTAGGATGCCATAATTCCCAAAATTCTGCTTTCTCATCAAACCCTTGAAGTGTATTTTTGAAGCAGAAGACCAGACCTGTATTGCAGCTTTAAGCTGATCTGAGTGTGAGGCACGTTTTGTCCATGTTGGGTTCCTTTCTCTGTCAGTTTGTACATTTAACATGGGTTAGTATTTGAGTAAAGGTCAGCAAAGGAAGCTTCTAGGCTGTGAAAATTTAGGTAGAGGCAGCTAGTGGCGCATTTCAGTTGGCATGAAATTGTATTGAAGACTAAATATGAAGTGAACAAGGCCATTTTAATTGATAATGCAGTTCCTGCCAACTAATTGGAGATTAGAAAGTCAAAACCAACTGCCGCATTATTTGAGAGACCTCCGCATGTCCTGTTTGTTACTAAAGAGATTAATAAGGTGATAATGGTCCAGATATCCCTCTAAACTTCAGAATTTAATTTAATTTGTCTTTAAATGTCTTACGTTTGACCGCTAGATGGCGAACTTTTGTCACAATAAAGGTTTGGGTGATAGTAGTCATACATTTTACAATTTAATCAATCATTTTTCCTCCCTTGAAACAGAAAATGCTTTTAAAGACTAAAAAAAAAATTTTTTTTTTTTTTATGTTTATTCCTCATTTCAATGTTTTATTTTACATGAACCTTTATTTCGCTACTTTAGATCTCGGCAGCAGCAATTTAAAACGGGTTCCTATCAAACATTTGCGTACATAATTTCTGGAGTTAAGGGTTAGGGTAAAAAATGCCGAATCAAATTAAGCATTTTTTTCAACGACTAGAAATCTACGATTTGGCAGTACTAATGTTTACTATAAATCCAGTGGACCATAATCCAATTAAGGTCATCTGATTGAAGATGGATTACATCCCACCAGGACGCAACCGCAATCCTGTCCGGAGTAGTACTGAGGCAATTGGAATAAATACATTTAAAATGTATTATTGCAACCTATTATAATAAAGTACACAGATTTTTAACTAAACCTTTACGTCTTTGTCAACTCGACGTTTTGAGAGACAAGTCACATCGTTACTATTGCTAATTGTATAGTAAATGAAAGTAGGGGTTAAGCTTTGTCTCGGCCCACTTGCCGAGCCTGGGCGGAGACTGAATACCAACAGAGTTCTTTCAGTAAAAACTTCGGGTCAAAAAAACGGAGAAACGCCGCGAATAACAAATACGTTGAAATTCAAATCGCCGAAAGTACAGTTTACCAACTGGTGAAGATTATATAAAGCAAAATGGAGTTTCAGCAATGTGGGATTAGAAATGTAGTTTGCAAATTTAAAGCACAGTGCTACCAATAACTAAAATACTGTTTTGCCGACAGCCTTGGTTTGTAGGATTATTTATATGATGACATAACGTTTTCTAATCTCGGTTTTGGAGACATGTTTTCATTTTGAGTAATTGTCCCTTTACCGGAGATGACACGGACACAAAAAAACGGTTGTGGCATCCTCGGACAACTTTGAAAGAAGAGCTTGGATTTAATTCTACATCTTCGCTGATACCAATGTGACTCAAACGTCCTCGAACTGCGAAGTTACAATAAATTCATGTATTGGTCTCCAGGAATGATGTGGAATAGAAAACACACGACGTACTGGACTGCGCTTGTTTTGTTTGAAATATTTACTTGCATTGTTAAAGGTAAGGAGTTTTCACACTCGTGGTTCTGAAATGTGAAGAAATCGCCTACCTATTTGCAACCGCACATACGTCGATGATGTTTGTTTACTAGTTGTCACAAGTGTAAATGTGATTGCTATTGTAAAACTACCTTATTAAATTGGCACTATAGCTCGCTACTCGGAGTGGAGAGAAATAGGCACCAGAGTTCGTGCAGCACCTGTCAAAATAGGTTTGTTACGAGGAGGAACACTTAAAATTTCTGTCTTGTTATACGCTACTTGCCTTAATTTTTATGAAAAATATTACCCGTGTCTGTCATTAGGCTGAAGTTTGCTTAGTGCATTACATATTTATGTGTGTGAAATCGTATAACGGCGACACTGATAAATCGTTACTACCACAGCTGTCCCATACCCAGGTCACAATGTTTGTATGAGTGGCAGCGCATCGTCCTGCGAAGAATGCCTTCTCATCCACCCGAGCTGCGCGTGGTGCTCGCAAGAGGTAAGCGCCTTCCAATGTTATTGAGGGAATACACGGCTAACTTGAAATATTGAAGTATTCCTAGTGGTCGGTGGTTTCAAATGAAATATTAAAATGAAACATGACATATATATCAAGTAGACTGAGGAATTAAAAAGTTAATGTTTCTGTCCTTTGAGCACAATATACTGATTAAACTGAACACATCTTTGCTGCATACCAGTGTCAGTGACAGGTGATTCTTATGTTTTTCTAAATAGGAATTTGGGAGACCAAGGACCCTCATGTCTCGATGTGACATAACCCAGAACTTGCAGAAAAGGGGCTGTGAAGCTCATTACATTGAGCGTCCCAGCAGCAGTTCAACAGTCCTGGAGAACAAGCCATTGAGCGCTAAAGGTTCTGGACCGACCCAATATGATGTAATCCAGATAATGCCCCAGAAGATCTTGTTAAGTTTACGGCCTGGTAAGTCATTGGCTTCAGGATATACGAGGCCAGAGAAAAAAAAACAAAAAAACTTTATGTGATATTACTGAAATAGCTTGCTTTACAAATTGATCTGTAAAAGGAGAAACCATTCTTTGTTGTCAGTATAGTTGGTCTTCTATAAAGGACTAATCCTTTTTGCATTAACACAATAGGAATTTCTGGTGTAACTAGGGTAACTAGCCATCAGATATTGTGACGTTGAACTCTTGACGGGTGTATGTCTGCTCTCCCGACAGGTGACCATGCCTCATTTGAGGTGCAGGTGCGGCAGGTGGAGGACTACCCTGTGGACCTCTATTACCTGATGGACCTCTCCCTGTCCATGAAGGACGACCTGGACACCATTCGCAACCTGGGGACCAAGCTGGCGGAGGAGATGAAGAAGATCACCAGCAACTTCCGCCTGGGTTTCGGCTCCTTCGTGGACAAGAACATCTCGCCCTTCTCCTACACGGCGCCCAAGTATCAGAACAACCCGTGTAGTGGGTGCGTAATCTGCAGCGCTCCGCCGTGTCCACTATCGGCACGTGACTCAGAGTCTGTGGCTTTTAATAAGAGAGAGGGGTAGGCAGCAGGTCGTCTACTGGTTAAGTTGGGACGGCCTGTGACTAGAGGGTTTGAAGTTACGTTTGAGGTTTCGTGGTAATTATTAAATGTTCTCACGGGACAATTCCTGGTCACTGAAACCGAACTGACACTGTAATTTGCTCATTCCTGCTTCTGAAAGAGAACGTCTGACATGTGCGTCATCCTGTTTTTATCGTTATAAAAATGTCCTTGTATTGCCAATGTGCACGACATGGAAGATTTTGCAGAGATGAAGAATATCCTCCCGGTACATACCTTTACCCTTTATGTATTGCAGTATCAGTCATATTTCACCTGCTGTGCACTTCTGATGGCTGGTGGTAGTGGATTGGAAAAATGCATGTACATCTGTACGGACCACCTTGTCTTCCTTCCTCTGACAAGGAAAGCACTAATAAATACTGGGCTAGAGAGAAATGGCATGAGGGAGGAAACAAAACTGGGGGGGAGCAAATCTGAAGAGCAGCCAGGCAGGACATTTGCCCTGGAGGTGAGATTACTGTTAGATAACTATTTCCCCCATGCCTCGCTGATTAAGTAGGTTAGGCTCTGTGCTCTGTACCTGACATCACTGTCATCGCCCTGTCCCTACAGTTCCCCAAAGAGCCGTAGACAAGTCCCCTCGCTTCACCAGCCCCCACACGCACATCCACTTTCCCCTCTCAAAAAGTGCGGGCTGTGGAGGTTTTGGAGCCCAAGTGAATTCTGTCCTGTTCAGGTAAAACATTGACTTGCTCTCCGCAGCTACAAGCTGTTCCCCAACTGCGTCTCTTCGTTTGGCTTCCGGCACCTTCTCTCTCTGACCGACAAAGTGGACCGGTTCAACGAGGAGGTGCAGAAGCAGATGGTGTCCCGCAACCGCGACGCCCCCGAGGGTGGATTTGACGCCATCCTTCAGGCCGCAGTGTGCAGGGTGAGCCAAGCAATCGACCAGCAGCATATGGGCTCTCTGAATCACATTTTGGTGGAATAATAATGGATTTTTCTCTGCTGCCACAGTTAATGGCAAACCAGGGACTGGATGCTGTTCTGTTCTGCATCCGTGCAGCTGTGAAAATTAGTTTTGTTTTGCTTGGCTAGTTTCATGAAATGAGTGAAATATAGCATGGAATCAGAAATATATGTATATTTGTCAGGAACTTGAATTGAATCAATCAAAGCGGAATTATTTTCACTTTTTTAATCTCTGATATTTGAGGCTTAAAACACATGATAGAGAGACTGAATATATTTGCCAGGTAAAGAGCTCCAGGTGTGGAGATTGCACCCTGAATTACTACCTGGATTGAAAAGATTGAAAGCTAGGTCTTTTTAGCATGTTATTTAGCATGCTGTGCTTTGTACCCTCATGTTATTTTACTAATTTGAATGCATCAAACAAAACCGTGGACCTGGTTAAATTCGCTATTATGTCCTTGCATCTTTCCGAACCAATGTTTAAATTAAAGAAATACTTTTAAACATTCACTTCTTGTTTAAATCGTTCCTACTGCTCCATAGTTAGCGAGCCAGGTAACACAATGGAGGTGTTTCTCTGGTTCCCAAAGGAGAAGATTGGCTGGAGGAAGGAAGCGTTCCAGCTGCTGGTGTTTGCCACAGATGATATCCCCCACCTGGCCCTCGATGGCAGACTGGGTGGGTTGGTGCAACCCCACGACGGCCAGTGCCACCTGAATGAGAAGAACGAGTACAGCGGTTCTACCAGGATGGTAGGAGTAGTCTCAGACAAAACGCTGAGACGACTGATGGTGGGACAGAGCTGCGTGTGAGTGTGCGTGTGTGTGTATGTTTCTGTGTGTGTGCATGCGTACGTGTGGGTGCACCTGCGTGCATGTGTGTGTGTGTGTGTGTGTGTGTGTGCATGCGTACGTGTGGCTGCACCTGCGTGTGTGCATGCGTACGTACGTGTGCATGTGTGTGTATGTTTCTGTGTGTGTGCATGCATACGTGTGGGTGCACCTGTGTGTGTGCATGTGTACGTGTGGGTGCACCTGTGTGTGTGTGTGTGTGTGTGTGTGTGTGTGTGTGTGTGTGTGTGTGTGTGTGTGTGTGAACCAGAGTGTGTGAGGG
>JAOYSI010005639.1:0-13407 GCA_025775065.1 Hiodon alosoides
TCTCAACGAAAACGCGCAAGTGACGTATTCATTGTCGGAAAGTCGTGGGGATGGCCCAACTTTGTCTTCGTTTATAAGTATAAACTCCATCACGGGAGACATTTACACTATGCGGTCATTTAATTACGAGGAAATAAAAACGTTTCAATTTAATGTTCAGGCCACCGACGCTGGCGTTCCTCCACTCAACAACAGCGTGACGGTGAACGTTTTTATTATGGATGAGAATGACAACAGTCCTAAGATTCTCCCACCCTTTTCTGACCAGGTCTCCGTTAACACTGAGAACATTCCCTATTCTGCTGAAGCTGGCTACTTTGTGGCCAAGGTCAGGGCTGTAGACGCCGACTCTGGTTATAATGCGCTGCTTTCTTACCACATCGCCGAACCCAAAGGAAATAACCTCTTCAGAATAGGAACCAGCACCGGGGAAATAAGAACTAAAAGGCGAATGAGCGACAATGACTTGAAAACTCACCCGTTGATCATTTTGGTTTCTGACAACGGAGAACCCTCTCTGTCAGCGACGGTGTCTATTGATGTTGCGGTTCATGAAATTACAGGTGAAATTCAGACTCAGTTTAGACAACCGCCTACAAACGAGGAGAGTTTTTCCGATTTAAATCTTTATTTGCTCATCGCTGTTGTGTCAGTATCATTGATATTTTTATTGAGCATCATAAGTTTAATAGCCTTGAAATGCCACAGGACAGACGGCAGTTTGACCAGGTACAGCGCTCCCATGATCACCACACACCCTGACGGGAGTTGGTCTTACTCTAAATCTACTCAGCAGTATGACGTGTGTTTTAGCTCAGACACACTGAAGAGTGACGTAGTGGTTTTTCCCACGCCCTTCCCACCATGCGATACGGAACTAATCAGTGTTAATGGATGTGACACTTATAAACGGAACCAAACGTTGCCTAGCAGTGAGAAGGTAAGATCTGTTCTGAATGAATTTTGAAATGCAGTATCAATTTAAGTTTGTTTAAACGTTTACGTTGAACATAATGAATGGTAGCCTTCCCAGTTTAATACATGCATTTTAGGGAATTGTTTCATTTTTTCATTATTTTGTTTTACATAACATATTTTGTTCAAATAGGATAGTTAACTTAAATTTGGCTACATACGTAGACATGAGTATTCACCTCCTTCCAGTAAATCTTCATTCTTTGATGTCTGTGGCTTATAGCTTTTGGAACAACTCTCATACATGCACCACATATCTATATAAGTTAAAAATGTACATAATGAAGATAGTTGTTTTTAGAGGCATTATTGATTTCTTATGAGCACGAAGTGTAGATGTGTATTCACAGAATAAATATTCAGTAATTAATCTATGTAATTAAAAATAAAAAAAAGGTTCTCCTCCAATCCATCTCAGGTATGTGAGATGGTATATCACAGCACAAGGTGTCACAGTTCTCTTTTACATTGAGAACATTAAGGTTTTAATCTGGGCTCCTCCATCCACACCAGAAAATACTTAGATTAGAACGGATTCAAGAGTAACAAGTGATAAGTTTCTCTATTCTTTGAGGACCATGTTTGGATTACGTTTGTAAGGAAATATACTTATACGAACTGTTTTGATTCCTTTGTTGCTAACACTGAACGACATTGGATGTATAGAGCTTGGCAGTGGGCATTTCTATTCCTAGAGGATCTTTCTGTATATGTTTGCTGGTGCTTCTTTATTCATGGGAGTCTTGGGGTCAGATTGTTTATTAGGTAATGTGTTTCAGGTAAATCTGAAAAATGGTGTATTGTTTGTAAATGACAGAATAGGCCGAGAGGAGTATTGTCAAAATGCTCCGAAATGTTCTTTATATTTAGAAGCGATTGCCACTTTTTGAAATCAAAATATTAGATGCGAATGACAATGCGCCATCCTTTCCACTCGAAACATTTTGGATGAATATCACTGAAATCGCCCAGATAGGAAATAGATTCTCTCTCATTGTAGCCGATGACATGGATGCAGGCATTAACACTGCAAAGAGCAACAAATTGAGTCCTAATGAACATTTCTCTCTGGGTGTACGGAGTGGTGGAGAGCAGAGTGTATCTGATGAGTTAGTGCTGCAGAAAGCTTTAGACCGAGAGAAACGGTCTCGGATCCAGCTCGAGCTGACTGCTGTTGACGGAGGAAAACCTCCCAGATCCGGGACTTTACAGATCACGGTCAATGTTATGAATGCAAATGACAACACTCCGACTTTCAGCAGACCCGTGTATAAAGTTAAAATAAATGACAATGTGCCTTTTGGTACACCGGTAATAACTGTTAATGCAACTGACATTGATGAAGGTATTAAAAGCAAAATATTGTACTATCTGGTGGGGCACAGAAATGTGGAAACAAATCTATTTAGGATTAATTCCAACTCCGGTGAGATGACTGTGAATGGGAAAATTGACCACGAAGAAAATGCTGCATTTGAAATTCGTGTTCAGCGACAGACAAGGGCGTCCCGGGTCATCGGACCCAATGTAAAGTGTTAATCGAAGTTAATGACAACCCGCCGGAAAATCTATAACTTCATTAATGAAAACGGTGAGAGTAGACGCCAAAATTGGAACGTCGCTTTAATTCCGGTTTATGATAAAGATTCAGGTGAAACGGAGCAATAAATTGTCACATAGCAGACTATTTCTCCTATAAAAAACAGTCTTCAAATAAGAAATATTACTCTTTAGTTGTTGACGGGCCACTGGACAAAGAGCACGCTTCTCAATACAACGTCTCAGTCATGGCTAAAGATGAGGGGAACCCGCCTCTATCTAGCATGAGGGTAATCGTAGTCCACGTTTCTGATGTGAACGACAACGCCCCATCCTTCCCAGAACCCATAATGAATATTTATTTAAAAGAGAACAATCCAATCGGAGCTCGTATGAATACAGTATCCGCGTTCGATCCTGATGACAATGAAAACGCTCACATAACCTATTCTCTATTAGAATGAAGCAACAAAGATGCAAACCAATCAGTTTTGATGAACATTAACCAAGTTACTGGGGATATTTACACCAAGCAGTCTTTTACTTACGAGGAAATTAAAACATTACGGTTTAAAATTCAGGCCACAGACTCCGGTGTACCTCCACCAAGCAGCAACTTGATGATGAACATATTTATCCTGGATGACAATGTCAACAGTTCTCAGATTCGGCCGCCCAATTATGACCAGGGCACCGTTAATACAGTGAACATTCAATATTCATCTGAAGCTGGCTATTTCTTGGCTAAGATCAGGGCTGTAGACGCCGACTCTGGTTATAATGCACTGCTTTCTTATCACATCGCCGAACCCAAAGGAAACAATCTCTTCAGAATCGGAACCAGCACCGGGGAAAGGACTAGGAGGCGAATGGGTGACAGTGACTTGAAAACTTACCCGTTGGTCATTTTGATTTCTGACAACGGAGAACCTTCCCTGTCAGTGACGGTGTCTATTGACGTTGTGGTTGTTGAAAGTACAGGTGAAATCCATACTCCGACGACTAAGAAAAAAAGCTTTTCCAATTTAAATCTGTATTTGCTGATCGCCATTGTGTCAGTATTAGTGATATTTTTACTGAGCTTCATTAGTTTAATTGCTGTGAAATGCTACAGGACTGACGGCGATTTGAGCAGGTAAAGTGCCCCCATGATTACCACACACCCTGATGGGAACTGGTCTTACTTTAAATCTACCAAGCAGTATGACGTGTGTTTTAGCTCAGACACACTGAAGAGTGAAGTAGTGGTTTTTCTCGTGAACATCCCGCCTCCTGATGCAGAACTTAGTCAGTATTAATGGAGGTGACACTTTCAAACGGATTCAAACCTTGCCCAATAGCGAGAAGGTTGTTTTCTTTGTTGTTTTATTGTTTTTGGAGCATTTAAGTGGTGTTTTCAGCATACGTTTAATTTTGGGTAGCCTATATAGTTAATATGCATAATTTCACAGATCTGTGTGCAAATTGTCGTCGATTCAAATACAAAACTTTTGGCCTTTTAATTTAAACACCAGAATTCACTTCACTGTCTTTCACCTTCTCTTTAGGAGTACAATGCTGTTCAGTCAACGACAGAGAGTAACATGTGGTATTCTTTTTCTTTTTTTCTCTTCATCCTCCCCTTGTTTGATTATCTTAAGCAGATTAAATAATTAAATTACTTTTTTTAAACAAAAAAACTTTTATTTTCTTAGACGACCTTATTTTAGGGCCTCCAAATCATATTCAATTTACCTTTTTTTAATGGTATTTGAAATATCGAGACACAATATATATATATATATATATATAATATAAATGACAAGATGAAAAGACTGGATAATTAAACAACTGATATTTGTTCTTCAATTCAGTAATCTGTGTTTTCAGTATGTGTCTGTCATTAAAAGCTGAAGAGTGAGTAAACCTGTGGACTGACAGAAAGAGGGGAAGTATAGCCTGAACTAAAACCAGTGAAGGAGTAGTTTTACATGAATTACTGAAGACGTTATTGTCTCGGGTTTGTTAATAACACAAGATGTCGCTATTGACCGTGGAAGTGAAATTTGCGCTGGTGATTCTCGAGGCCCCTCCTCAAACATGAAAAAATAGAAGCGTTAAACTACGTCGGAGAACGATTGTGAGGACTGCTGGGTAGATGCAGACTTTGAATTCAAGATTGATTATTCTTCTTTATTATTATTTTAAAAATATATATGTTTCATATAGTTTTCTTTAATGCATGAATATCGCCCTTGTTTAGTGCGCTGTTGGAATATTCTTCCAAGTTGATCAGTACGGACTCCTACTGCAATGGGTTCCAGCAGAGAAAGACACATTTGGATAAAGTGTGTTGCGTTCTTTTATTTATCGGGTTGGTCTTCCGGACAGATTGTCTATTCCGTTTCCGAAGAGGTGGACAAAGGCACTTTTGTTGGAAATATCGCAAAGGATCTGAATGTGAATGCGCAAGAGCTGGAATCCCGGAGGCTGGACATTGTAGCAGGGTCGGAAAAAAAGTATTTTGAGGTAAATGTAAAGACTGGCATTCTCTATGTTAATGAACGAATCGATCGAGAGGCTCTTTGTCCGAATTCGGTAAAATGTTCCATAAAAATAGAAGCGATCCTGAATAATCCAATGACTATTCATCGTATTGAAGTAAATGTATTAGACACAAATGACAATTCTCCTTATTTTACTGAAAATTCGAATGTTTTCAACATAATGGAGTCTGCGTTTCCAGGCGAGAGGTTTGCGATGCCAGTTGCCAGTGATCCTGATGCAGGAAGTAACTCGGTAAAGAGCTACAAGCTGGATCCGAATGAACATTTCTCCCTGGATGTACAGGGCGGCGGAGAGCAGAGCGTATATGCTGAGTTAGTGCTGCAGAAAGCTTTAGACCGAGAGAAACAGCCAGTGATCCAACTTGTGCTGACTGCGGTTGACGGTGGTAAACCTCAAAGATCCGGAACTTGCCTGATTCTCATCAACATCAATGACACCAATGATAACATACCGATATTCAGCAAACCACTGTATAAAGTTAAAATTTTTGAAAATGTACCGGCTGGGACGTCACTATTAACTCTTAATGCAACAGATCTAGATGAAGGAACTAATGGCGAGGTGGTTTATTCTTTCAGTAGTCACGGAAACGTAAATGTGATCGATCTTTTCAGCATTAACCCCGACTCCGGCGAAATCACGGTTAAAGGAGTCATTGATTTCGAAATGGCCGCTGCTCATGAAATACGTGCCCAAGCAAAGGACAAAAGTCATACCCCCCGGGCCGCACTTTGCAAAGTTTTAGTGGAAGTTATTGATGTAAATGACAACGTTCCCGAAATCGCGGTGACTACACTTTTAAATACGGTGAGGGAAGATGTAGACATCGGGACGGCAATCGCTCTAATTTCAGTTGCGGATAATGACAGTGGGAAAAATGGCATAGTTCGTTGTAAGATATCGGAAAATCAACCTTTTAAATTGAGTCCATCTTATACGAATTATTACTCTTTACTTGTTGACGGGCCGCTGGACAGAGAGAGCGTCCCTCAGTACAACGTCACCATCACAGCTACCGATGAGGGGAACCCTCTTCTCTCCAGCAACAGCATTATAATTTTACACGTATCTGACGTCAACGACAATGCGCCGCGCTTCCCAGATCATGTGATGAACGTGTACGTAAAGGAAAACGGTCAGATTGGAGCTGTTATATCGGCCGTATCTGCTGTTGATCTGGATGAAAATGAAAATGCTCGAGTTTCTTATTCGCTGATGGGAATTTCGTCAACGGTTATTCCATCTTCTACTTTAATAAACATTAACTCCGTCAGTGGCGATATTTACATTATGCAATCATTCAACTACGAGGAAATAAAAATGTTCCAATTTAAAGTTCAGGCCACAGACTCAGGTGTCCCTCCACTAAGCAGCAACCTGACTGTCAACGTTTTTATTCTGGATGAGAATGACAACAGTCCTCAGATTCTCTCGCCCTATTCTGACCAGGGCTCCGTTAATACCGAGAACATTCCCTTTTCTGCAGAAGCGGGATACTTTGTGGCCAAGATCAGGGCTGTAGACGCCGACTCCGGTTATAATGCGTTGCTATCTTATCACATCGTCGAACCTAAAGGAAACAATCTCTTCAGAATCGGAACCAGCACCGGGGAAATAAGGACTACGACGCGAATGAGTGACAATGACTTGAAAACTCATCCGATGGTAATTTTGATTTCTGACAACGGAGAACCTTCCTTGTCAACAACTGTGTCAATTGATGTTGTGGTTGTTGAAAGTACAGGTGAAATACAAACTCAGTTTAAGGCACCACTGACCAAGAAGGACAGTTTTTCCGATTTAAATCTGTATTTGTTGATCGCTGTGGTGTCAGTATCAGTTGTATTTTTACTGAGCCTCATTAGTTTAATAGCTTTTAAATGCCACAGAACAGACGGAAGTTTGAACAGATACACCGCCCCAATGATCACCACACACCCTGACGGGAGCTGGTCGTACTCCAAATCTACTCAACAGTATGACGTGTGTTTTAGCTCAGACACACTGAAGAGTGACGTGGTGGTTTTCCCTGCGCCGTTCCCGCCTGTAGATGCTGAACTGATCAGTATTAATGGGGGTGACACTTTTAATCGGAACCTAACTTTACCCAACTGCGAGAAGGTAAGATCGACTTCCTCACGTCTTTGGTCTTTTAAATGGCTTTGTTTTGTCATGTCTGTTATCAAATTGTGCAGGTTTTACCCTTCCAGTGTAAATGGCCGCATATTTTCATAAAGTGGTTTTTCTGATTTTAAATCGATATGCTTCTTATTTTAAGAGGAAAATAATATTTTTATTCAGATCTGATAGAGCAGTGCGTTTCAGTGCGTGATTGCGCACGGATATTGAAACAATTTACCAAATGTTGGTTGGTTTCCCGTTCTCAATAATTTCTTATTAATATTAACGGGTTCTATGAATAAATGTAGGTAAATGTTATTACCATGAATCATTTGTTAATGGGGAGCTACTGTAAAGGAATTTGGAATTGCACAATTCCTGGTACCACATTTCTTAAACTTGGCAGAATTCGACACGTATTGTATGCTTAGTGTTAGTACACTGGGCAGTTTGAAAGTATACTGTAAATCAATGTGTTTACTATCCACATTGTGTATTTTGTGTAGGTATGTTATAGTCTAGGGTGAGAGATGGTTATAATAATAACAAGCTCATGTTCTTCTGCACTTGAGCTGGACTTGCTTTACATGGTAGCTACTGAGATCATTTCCTGAGGCTTTGTTGGATAGTTCCAAGACCTCCAACTACAACTGTTCACACGTATCTTTGTGTTCCACATGAACAATAATTATATGTTGTTTTCTGCTCTGATCATGATGTAGTTGTGCATGACATTGATAATCTCTGTCTCAATGACTTTTTAGGCTGATGATCATACCAGTGATCAGGTGTTTTTTAGGCCAAACTCTCTGAGAATTGAAAGTAGCTAGCAATGTGATTGTGCCAATGCATGTGCCCCCTCGGTGCTAGCATGTAGCATCCAATGGCTTGCATGACAAAGCCTACACTTACTATCAACATCCATCCAGCCTTTTCTCTAGTGATAGATGGTGTTCAGTGCCTGATCTTGTGCTGCCTGACCATTTAGCCCTGAGCTTTTTAGCCATCCAAATGTCAGTTCTCTGTCTGCTTTGCTTTGATACGTTTGTTGGTGGAACTTACCATGCCGTGGCTATGACAAGAGGTTGTTGATTTTCTCATTTATGGCCGAAGATTTAATCTTATTCTTGATGGATTTCAGACTGTTGTTATCTGGGTGCTGCTCTCTGGTTTGATGCAATTGTGGTTTGATTTAATTGCCTTTCGTAGTCAGAGAGTACTTCTTTTCTATTCCGTATCTTATTATAAGTCTTGTGTATATCTCAGGGCCTTGCTTGATGTACGACAACCGCATTCTTGTATGTGCTCTCCAGCTTAATGAGCCCACTGCCACCACTGCTCCTAGGCATATATATTCTGTATTTATTATAATTATAATAACAATTATTATTATTATTATTATTATTATTATTATTATTATTATTATTATTATTAGTAGTAGTAGTAGTAGCACTAGTCAAAGCCATAGTCATAGCTGTAGTGGTGGTAATACTGCATCACAACAATAACTATCGTGGAATCAATGCATTTTTCTGTCTATACTTTACTTCCATTGAAAATACTATTAAAAATATTTTTAGTTTTAACCATTTTAACAGTAAAACCATTTATAAAAGTTGAGTTGTTGAAATTGGTTGCTATTCTGCACGCTAAATTACTATAGTGCATTTTGTAAGCTACCTTACTTGATATTATACATTAATTTGGAATTGCGAATAAATTAAGGTTTATAATCTATATAATTAGAATTATTTTCAGTTAAGTATTGATTAATAAGTTTATATCTAGCCGGTGGTATTTCTGCATGGTATTAAGCCATTTTCCCATTTCTTATGTAACATTGTTAGTATGATAGTTGCCTGTGATTATTGTAACAGCAGGTGGCGTCTATAGGTTAAGTCCCAGAATTTAAGACTTAAGAAGTCTTAGAAGGTGGCTGTTGATGTATATTTTAGAAAGTGTAGCTGGATATATAATAAATTATAAGATGTGTAAATGGCAATGGATCAGTCGGTTTGATAAAATAATAAATGAAAATCAAGAACCAACGTTGTGAAAGTGTTTCATTCCATCTAGATGTTTTGTTTTCAAACCATTTAATATATTTTATAAACCTGGATTTGGGATTAGGTTTACACGTAATTTCAATAAAAATTAAGAATAAAATAAGAATTTTAACTTGGTCCGAAACTTTTTAGATGTGTATTTATTTTCGAAATAAGGTTAACCTAATGATAATGTATCAAGTTTAATGTATTGTATTATTTGTTTTCACTACAGTTCAGATCCATTTGAGGTGTTTTTCAGATGAAGTACCGTTATCGTGTTAACTGTGCGACAGTTAAGCGGTGTGGTTTGGGGAACAAAATCAAATTTAAATGGATTTGATCTAATATTTTTATTACCACCGAACACTTTCAGCGACGTCGCATGTATCCAAACCATATCCTATCTATTCTGAGAACACAAGGCGCCGCTGTACACCGTGACTGTGAGCATTTTTGTAAAGCTGCCCAGGGCTCCGCCTTCTTGGAATCACTTTCAAATCCGAGAGGGCTTTGTTGTATAGAACGCACTGAGGTTGTTTATTTCGAAAGGCCGTCTTCTGGCTGCTCGCGTTTATTTGATTTAAAAAGGGAATACATGTCTCTGCATCGTTTAATTCCTGGTTGGCTTACAACTGAAATCATCGGATGTAATTTAATTAGCAATGGGCCTCTCCATCCGCATAGGAGCATTCTGGATATTGTTTCCGACGCTTCTTTTTTTATGGGATTTGTCTTCTGGGCAGATAGTGTATTCCGTTTCAGAGGAAGTGAACAAGGGGACATTGGTTGGAAATTTAACGAAGGATCTGAATCTTAATCTCCTAGAACTGGGATCGCGGATGTTTCAGATTGTATCTGGATCCAGCAAGAAATATTTTGAGGTAAATCAGAAAAACGGCGTATTGTTTGTAAATGAGAGAATCGATCGAGAAGAGCTCTGTCAAAAGGCTCTGAAATGTTCTTTATTTTTGGAGGCCATTGCGCATAATCCTCTAAATCTTTATCGCGTCGAACTCAATATTTTGGATATAAACGACAATGCTCCGTATTTTCCTGTGAATAGGTTCTTATTGAATATCACAGAAAATGCGGTACTGGGAGACAGATTCTCCCTGATTATGGCCAATGACCCCGACGTGGGCAGTAACTCGGTGAAGAGCTACAAACTGAGTCCGAATGAACACTTCTCCCTGGATGTACAGAGCGGTGGAGAGCAGAGTGTAACTGCTGAGTTGGTGCTGCAGAAAGCTTTAGACCGTGAGAAACAGCCAGTGATCCACCTTGTACTGACTGCTGTTGACGGTGGAAAACCACCCAGATCTGGAGATTTACAGATCACGGTAAATGTAATGGATGTGAACGACAACACTCCGGTTTTCAGCAGACCCTTGTATAAAGTGAGAATACAAGAGAATGTGCCTATTGGTACACCAGTGATAAAACTTAATGCAACGGATACTGACGAGGGAATTAATAGCAAAATAAAATATTCTATTGTGGGACACGGAACTGTCAATAGGATGGACATTTTCTTCGTTGATAGTGATACAGGTGAGATGACTACAAAGGGAGATATTGATTATGAAGAAAATTCTGCGTTTGAAATTCGTGTGCAAGCGACAGACCATGGAGTTCCTGCTCGAAGTACCCAGTGTAAAGTGTTAATTGACGTTATTGATGTTAATGACAACCCGCCAGAAATATCTGTGACTTCTTTAATGAACACGGTGAGAGAAGACGCCAAAACTGGAACAGCCGTCGCTTTAATTGCGGTTTCTGATAAAGATTCGGGGAAAAACGGAGCAGTAAATTGTAAAATAGCAGAGTATCTCCCCTTCAAACTCCAGTCTTCCTATAAGAACTATTACTCTTTAGTTGTCGATGGGCCACTGGACAGAGAGTTGGTTTCGCAGTACAACGTGTCCATCACGGCTACAGATGAGGGAAACCCGCCTTTCTCTAGCACAGTCATTATTACTCTATATATTTCTGATATGAACGACAACGCGCCGCGATTCCCAGAGCCCGTCATTAACATTTACTTAAAAGAGAACAATCCAATTGGAGCTCGTATAAATACAGTTTCTGCTTTTGATCCGGATGGAAACGAAAACGCACACGTAAGTTATTCTTTATTAGAAAGAAGTAGCAAGTATGCACCCCAGACTGTATTAATTAATATTAACTCAGACACAGGAGATATTTACACAATGCAGTCTTTTAATTATGAGGACACTAAAACGTTACAGTTTCAAATTCAGGCCACAGACTCAGGTATCCCTCCACTAAGCAGCAACGTGACTGTGAACGTATATATTCTGGATGAGAATGACAACAGTCCTCAGATTCTGCCGCCCTACTCTGACCAGGGTTCCCTTAATACTGAGAACATTCCCTATTCAGCAGATGCCGGATACTTTGTAGCTAAGATCAGGGCTGTCGACTCAGACTCTGGTTATAATGCGCTGCTTTCTTATCACATCGCCGAACCCAAAGGAAATCTCTTCAGAATCGGAACCAGCACCGGGGAAATAAGGACTAAGAGACGGATGAGTGACAATGACTTGAAAACTCACCCGTTGGTAATTATAATTTCTGACAACGGAGAACCTCCCCTTTCAGCGACGGTGTCTATGGACGTAGTGGTTTTTGAAAGTTCAAGTGAAATCCGTACTCAGCCGGCTAAGGAGGAACGTTTTTCTAATTTAAATCTATATTTGCTGATCGCTATTGTTTCAATATCAGTGATATTTCTACTGAGCCTCATTAGTTTAATTGCTGTAAAATGCCACAAGACAGATGGCAGTTTGAACAGATACAGCGCCCCCATGATCACCACTCATCCTGATGGGAGCTGGTCTTACTCTAAATCTACTCAGCAGTATGACGTGTGTTTTAGCTCGGACACACTGAAGAGTGACGTAGTGGTTTTCCCAGCGCCGTTCCCGCCTGCGGATGCAGAACTGATCAGTATTAATGGGGATGACACTTTCAAACGGAACCAAACACTCCCCACCAGTGAGAAGGTAAGACAATTGAACCCCAATAGTGAGAAAGTTAAGCATGTGTCATTTGTGCAACACCCCTCCTTCTCCGTCGTTATGACTGAATGCGTCTCTGCTTTTAATATAATTTGTCTGTCCCAGTTTTCCTTTTAAAAATTTCACCTGAAAATAAGTTCTACTTAGACGTTTCATCACGAATTATAATCCAAAATAACTTTGGAAGTTAAAATTGTATTGATGCGTTATATAGGTAGAATCCAATGGCGGACTGTCCTTTATTGTGCAGATTTTTATTTTGTTTTCTGTTGAAACCTCGTTAATAAGACGCCGCATACATGTATATGCATTCATTGTCATTTTGAACAATTTACCCGATAATTTTTTTATTCTTTCAAGTTTAGTCCGAAATAAAGGTAAACAGAAATCAGGGTAATATTTTCCGAAAAGTAGATACTCCGTTATTTTCTTTTCTGCCTCGGTATAATCCATATCCTAACTGGCAATGTTTTTTTAGGAAAGATGATTAACCACTTCTGCTGTTGCATGTTATGTGGTTTTCAGCTTGCTTTTGCATGCTACCAATGATGTCTACTTTCTAAAAAAATATATAATATAATTAACTTTAAAGAACATTTAAGAACAAAAGATAGCTGTATTCTGACAGTTGTACGGTGTTTATATCTAGATTGGTTATACGTTCGATGAGTACGGAATTTTGTTTCCAGTGTGAAATTTGCAAAACATTTCTGTGATCGCGTGGGGTCGCTCTTGACCACCAAAGCTCTGGACATGGTTGGATTTCTCCCGGCTCCTCCTAGTCTGTGGCACCGCATTCAGACCGGTGCAAGCCTTTGTTGCGCGCAGTAGATCGAAGAGTACGAGTCGGAAATGACCGCATCGTTGTAGTTATTTTATATTTCCGATCTGTGCTTTAATATTTAACCCGATGTTTAAATGTAATATACTCATGGAAAAGTATTCGGACATCACTGGATTAAACCATTCAGTAAATACGCAACAATGAATTCGAAACGCCGAAGGGAACATTTGTGGATATGTTTATCATGCTTCTTTTGTTGCTGGAATTTTGTGTGGGGACAAATATCATATTCTGTGTCGGAGGAGGTGAAACAAGGCACCATTGTCGGAAATATAGCCAAGGATTTAAATCT
>JAOYSI010005645.1:0-13400 GCA_025775065.1 Hiodon alosoides
TCCCCCCCCCCCCCCCCCCCCCACACACACACACGCACACACACACATAACATGGACATCCCTTCTGACCCCACATCCCTGTTTCTCAGCCAGGTCACCTGTCCTGCGCCCCCCACACCCTGTACTGGCCCCCAGACAGAACCTCATCTCCCCTGTTCCAGGTTGGTTTTCCATGCAGCTGAGAGTCTTGAAAAGAGTGGGGTGATTAAATTCAGACTCGCTAGTTGCCTTGTTGCCATGTACCTGGGTGGTGTGAATCTTTCTCTCACGCTTCTACCTCCCGTTATGTGGATATAGGTTTCTTATCCTCTTTGACATATATAATCTCTGACTGCTGTAAGATACACTTAAATGTGAAATGGAAATGCATTTTTAATAGCTGATATAACTACAGTTTATGGACTTTATGTGGTTGAAATTATGTAACAGATCTTTAAACCAAAGTTGTTCTTTCTGGCTCCAAGCAGCCTGTGACCTCAGGTTTGGTATGGCTTTGATACAGTAGTCTGGTAGATTTTCAGGTGAAAGCTTGAAGGATGGACTTAAAAACAGGTGTTCTTACCCCACGCTGAGACGGAGGCAGTAAGTTGCAGTAAGCGAACCTTCCTAAAATTCAAGATGGTGTCCCTGGCACAGCAGAACAGTCCTGTGTTGCTAAAGTCAAATAAATAACTCCCTTCCTGTTTGAACGGCAGCCAGCGACACCATGACTTGAACTCCTTGTGCCTAAGAGGAAATTAAATATCCAGAGGGTGCAGTCCGTCACACAGCTGAAATATCTGCCTCATCCTGTTACTGTTCGTCAGCTGATGTTGGACGTATTGCTCCTTTACATACAGACAACGTCCTCGCCCAAATACATTTGTGTCATGGCCATGGAAGCTACTCGTCTTTTCTCTCTTTGTAGATTACAGGGGCGGATTCCAACTCCAACCGGCGCAGGACCAGGAGACGGACTGGCCGCTGTTGGCAGAGATGGGAAGGCTCAGGCTGTCCGGTCCGTGGGAGGATGGGCAGTGCACTGCCCGAGCCTTCAGACCACTCCAGGAAATTCCGGTGGACGGCTACTCTACAGGCTCCATCAGCCCCAAACTTCCAGACGCCGGCTTCCATTTCCACCGAGGGAGGGACAGTGTTGCGTCCCGCCTGGCCGCGGGTGGGGGAGGTGCCATAAATGAGCGAGGGAGGTCGCGGTTCCGAAATGGCCACCCGAAGGGCAGGAAAGACACAAACGACGGAAGCAAGGACACCACTTGTACTGTTTTGACTGCGCCCAGTCGACTCAGGCCTGCCCTGTCACAGGCCTTCGGCCCGGACCATGCAGCACCCCCTGCCAGTGTGGGGAGGAAGCAAGAGAACGGTGTCCTTGATTCGTCTGGAAAAGGCAACGACATTACCGCCCCGACCCAGGATTACGAGCTCGTCACCATCTCCAAGGCCCGGCGGTCCCTCGGTGAGTCAAGTGGGTCACAATACGGCCTCCTGATTTGGCTCAGCTGGTAATGGCGCTCGCTGGAATGCAGACTGAGCCCTGTGAGCTAAAATGTACTGGTTCCAGTCCAGCCCAGGTTGGGGTGGGTGAAATCAGCAAGGCTCCTCTCGGCTCGCTGTAGCGCGCGTGGCATGCGCGGTTCATGAGCGGCCCGAGAAGGAGACACAGCGGGAGAGTCTACACCTTTTATTAGGCATTATTTGAAAAAAGAAACGCATGTAGGTAATTCCAAGGAAATAACGCCCTTTTCTCAGAAACTCAAAATGAACTCCTTTTTGCTTTAAACTGTAGGATAAAGCAGCAGAAATACAAACTTCTCCAAAACTTCCCCTGGGGCTTGAGGGTTTGGCCCTTGGCTTTTCACCACTGCCTCCTTTGGAGAGGGACGTGCCTCTCATCCAGTCAGTTCTGAAACTCTCGTCCAGGCTGTGTACCTGTGTCACGATGCCCATGTGACAACAGTGATAGGCACTACTGTTTTAGTTATGAGATACTCTTATTCTTGGCCAAAACACTCCACTGTTGTTCTATTCTGTTGTAAGACTTTCTTTTGAACCCAAATCAAATTTTTTCTAGAGCATAATGGCCTTTTTTAGACAAGAGCAAACCTTGGCTTGTCGTTAAATTTGGTTGTACTTTTCAAATTTGAGACAAAAGCTGTTGATGTTGAATTTTATTTATGACTTTTATCACCGATAACGCATGAAAAGAGGAAGGAAAGGGGCACAGGCTATTTTCCAGTTGTTCAGACCTTGGATCCAGTATGGAATCTAACCAGTAGATGGCAACAAATGCGCATTGGGGCCCCTTGCTTGGAACGAGTGTGTGAAGTAACGGTGAATAATGAGAGATCACAAGGTTGTGGGTGCAAATACCATGATGGGAACCGCTGAGGGTTTATTTGTGCTTTGTCATCTTGCCTTTCCTATTGCAAAGCCAAAGCTTTTAAAATGTAATATTATCTAGTGATCGCACTGTTTCTCCACAGGGATCAGCATTTCAGGAGGAGTGGAGTCCAAGGTGCAGCCGGTCATCAAGGTACAGGAGATATTTCCAGGAGGAGCCGCCGCAACCTGTGCAATGCTGAAGGTAACACAGGGCCTGTGTATGTTTTGAAAATTTTCATTGTCTGTCTCTCCTCTGTCCCTATTTAAAATGCACAGTGGTCTTGTCCGAAGAGAAACGCTGATTGACGTGGGAAGAAGCCATTCAGAAGCCACCACACTCGCATCAGAGGGAGGGAACTGATGGAGTAAACTCTACTCCGGCAAGGGTCTGCTGGGTTGAGGGGTGGATCTTTATCCTTACCACCCCTCTTCCTGCACTCTTGCCTGCCAAGCAGCACGTTCGCCAGCTTTCGCGAAGGACTGTGCGATTTAGTCAGCGACATCTCAGCGGCATCTCAGACTTTAAACTGAGGTTGTCTGTGCTCTGACTGCCCACCACTTTGGCATCTTAATGCAATTTGGCACAGTACAATGTGGATGAGGGGGGCATTGTTTCAGAAGACTTAAAGCAAGGACAGCCAGCTAATTTTATATCAGAAATTTGTGCGCCAGGCCTCAACTGGCCGAATATAGGGTCGACCCCCGCAAGGTCTCTGCAGGGTATCAGTCGGTTTGCGACCGCAGCGGCTTTCACAGGGAACGTGTAGTCAGCAGCAGCATTCAAGGTTGATGTGCCACATTGCACGGAGCGGTAAACCAGTTGCCTCTGGGTGAACTGGAGAACAAAGAGCCTCTCCTCACCACTGGACATGCCCTGGGAGCTCATTCACATGTTGACTCTCTTGCCTGCCTGTTTATAGAATGTCCTCATACACACGTAGACGCGCACATTCACACACCTTTGTTCTCTGAGCCTAATTAGCCAACAGTGCCTTAATATGTTGGCCATAAGTGGCTGTTTTGAGCACAGTAATGGTTGATAATCATGGGTTGAAATCCTGGGTGAGCCGCTTCTATTTTGGTCCCCTGGAAAATGGTACTTCACTTAAACCGAATGACCCCAGAAAAACCAAAAACCAATACTGGCCACGCTGGATAAGAGCGCTTGCTGAGGAGCGCACATATAATTTTTGCGGATACAAGTCGTTCTCCTGCCGAGAGTCTGAGCCAAAACCTGAGGTGACTGCAGGTGGTGTTGACAATAGACGGGAGATCTTTGCGCCACTGCTGCAGCCAGCGGGGAGGAGGCTGAAGGGAGCTAAACGCACAAATCCATATCCTCCCCAGGGAAGGGGTTAAGGGCAGGGCACCTGGAGCTTGCCACAGGTGTATCCTCCGCACCGCCGATCAGGAGAAGTGAGGAAGTGCTCCGCCTTTGAGCTCCACTGCTCTCCGCTGTCTTCTCCCTTCAGGAAGTACACGGAGGCTTGCATGTGCTGCGTGCGTGTGTGTCGGTTTTCAGTAAGGTAAATCTTTCTTTCTTTCTTGTATATACAGTGCCTTGCAAAAGTATTCTGATCCCTGACCAGTTCTCTCATATTACAAATGGTACATTGAAATTCCATTCTGCTTATGATTTCTTTTGAAACGCTGAAACTCAAAATGAATTTTTGTTAGGTGGTATGGGAAGTTGGGAAATATTTTTATAAAAAACAGAAAAATGTTGCTTGCATAAGTATTCAACGCCCACACATTAATATTTGGAAGAACCGCCTTTCACTGCAGTAAAAGCTTTCGGATAGTCTTTTTGGATTGGTATATACCAGCTTTGCACACATTGTCAGAATGATTTTGGACTGTTCTTCCTGGCAGCTCTGATCCAAGTTGACTGCAATTTTCTGGGATTGAGATCAGGACTTTGATTGGGACATTCACCTCTTTGTTCTTGGGCAAAACCATTTTTCTTTGGCCTTTCTGCAGAAAGGTGATTTTTTTTTCCTCCCAAGATAAAATGTTTTAGTGGTCTGAAGCAGGTTCTTGCAGAATTTCCTTCTAATTTCCTTGTGTTTTTCTCCAGCTATCCTCCCTTCAGTTATACCAATCATACCCTTTGATGAACAAAATCACTTGCTCACTGACTTACTCCTTCCTTAACTAACTTGGTTATTGTTCTAATTTGTGTGTAACACCCTTTGGCCTACAAGATTTATTTTTGCTGTGACATGGTTAACACTTTGTACCGTGTGACAACGCACCAAAGTCTGGCTTCTTTCCTTTTTCTATGGCAGCTTATTAAAACCTATTAAGAAAATAACATGGCTATTTTTATTAATTTAATTCCTAAACTCATTAATAAGCATCGCTGTAGTACTCTACAATCTGTCTGTGTGTGTTTGTGTGTGAGAGAGTTCTTATCTCTTTATGTCCCCAGGCCGGGATGGAACTGGTTTCTGTCGATGGGGACTCTCTTCAGGGTGTCACCCACCAGCAGGCTGTGGACATTATCCGCAGGGCCTTCTGCAACAAGGTCAAAGACCTGATGGTGTTTGTGGTGAAGATGTCCAACAAGACTTGAGCCACAGATTGAGCATGGACCCAGACGCAGGACATTGGGCTCATTCCCCCTTCTGCTGGAGAAAGGGATGGAGCCAGGACCGTACCCTCCCAGATGCAGGGGCTGACTAGCAGGAGGGAGTCACTGAGCGACGTGATGGGGGTCAAGGCCTCTTCGGTAATACCAAGCTCTTGGTTGGTTTCAACGTGCCAGGCAGCCTCAATGGAACTTTTAAAATGGAATGGTACGATATGAATAAAACCCTGGACCTTTAGGCAGAGATCCTTTAAACCACGGTGAGTTAATGTCCTCGCCCAGCAACAGAAAATGGAGGTATCTTTGTTTCCTGCCAAAAGAGCAGGTGTGAGTGACTGCCACACTGACGTGCGGCATTAGAACATTGGGTTTGTGTACATGGCATGTTGGTTTTAAATGGTAATGCCATCTGTGTATTAGTAAAGCTGCAGTTTACCTGTAGGCCACACCAACTTGTTCGGTAAAAAAATGTTTTTTTAATGATGCGCAGCGGCTGATGTCCATGGTTGACTCTCTGAACTTGTGCATCGCTACATGTTTGTATCATGCTCTGCAGCTAAGTGAATATGCCAAGAACTTAGAGGCTGTAATGACTTATAAAGACCAGCCCACAACCTCCACAGCCACAGCCTCCACAGTGTCTTTTCTGGGACACTGACGCAATGCTGCGAGCTAATTAACCGAAATAGATACAAAACATGACATAATTGCTGAGATGAGTAGTCCCTCCGTAGCACATCCCACAGAAATTATTTTTATTAATAATAACACTAATAACAATATTGGTCAATAATAAGGGGCTATGTAATGCAATTTTTCAACCGGGATCGTAGGTTTTATCTTTTTAAGGGCCCACACGCAAAAAAAAACGGGTCACAATGATAACCATCCAGCAACACACAGAGCATACTCGTATTGATCAGGTTTTTTATTATTAAAAACACAGTCGGTTTGTACAAGAAATTTACAGCATGAAAAAATATACACAAAATTACTACATACATACACTGAGAATTTATAAACGAGAAATATAGAAAACTGGCTAAATCTCACACACACACACACACACACACACATACATAGGCACGGGGCGGGGACAAAATAACTACATGAAATAACTAACAGACAGGTTTCGTTGCTTTGGTCTATTCACAGTGCCTACTCTTGTAAGAATTTGATATAGTGCGTCTGTGTAAATAATCTAAAATATTTCATCGTATATAATTTTGCTTTTTGGAATATTTACACAAGGGTATTAAGTAAAGGAGAAGCGAGTATAAACATGAACGGATATGGCCCAGAAATGGTTCTTGCTTTGTTCATAAATTCGATATTCCCGATCGTCATTAGGGATATTGCAATCATTTAAAAAAATGCCCACGTGTAGGGGTAACAGTCTGACCCTGTCGATTTCCGCTCAGTTAAAGTGCAGCTGGTGGACTCCTCATCTGACCGGCGTTCCTATGCTCTTCCTGCCATTGTCCGGTTCCTTCCCATTACGACGCACTTGTGGAAAACAAAACTGCACGTAGCACCGATCTAAGGAGATATTCTGTAGAGGTTTACTCCAGCGGAGTGTGTTTTGTATGAGTTATTATTAAAATGTTTAGAAAAACGTTATTTCGCCCAAATGTATAATTATTCATTTATTATTATTTAAAAAGTGAAAAATACATTTTGCGGGAGTCACCAACGGTTACACTGAATTGTTCAAATATCTTATTTTTTTATTCTGTGCTTGTGATGTTATGTGAACAGAGAGAAACTGCAGTCACAAGTACTTGATTCTTGTATTTTACAGAAGGCACAAATGACCAAAAAACACAGTTAAAGTTCGTTCTTCAGATATACTACACCTGGAACTGTAAAAAAATGCTTAAATATTAGTTTATAATTCCGACCTTTTTTTTATCTGGGATAAACTGGCTGGTTAGTAGGACTAGTTAGCAGTGCTACATTTATGTATCATATCATAATTATTATAATGTAGTTCCGAAGTAGGATTAAATTGTCAGACTTGTGGGACTCTTGATCTCCTTTTGATTCCCATCATTTAGCAGACTGAACCCATGTGCATCCAACCTCTTCTACTCTGAAAATGTCATCTTGCTCGATCACACAAGATGCCTGTACGAATGTCATCACTGGGATATAATGGCCAACACAGGCTAATGGATACGTTGAATGACAGAACTGATGTAAATGTAATCATAGTACAGGACACTCTTGCTGGGTAGCTTGTGCAAGCTGCTGACTCAAAACTTTGAGACTGGACCTGCTGCTGGTGCTGCTGACTCCTCCTGATTGGGTTGACCCTGACACAAGCTTCAGCCCACCCGCCTGATATTCACTCCTGTTTTTTTTCCTTTTCTTTCCAGGCTCCTGAGACAACTTCTAGCGGTATGGAGAACCTATTCTATGTCAGATACAAATACTTGGATTTCCTTGAAGTAAGGAGAGAAAAAGGCAACATTAGCCTGCTTCCTGAATAGCTTTCCTAAATTGTGCCTAGTCATTTTACTGCCATATTTTTTTATCATTATATGTTTGTTCTTGTGGGGCAAAAGTTGGTGATGGGACTTTGAGTCTCAGTTCTGTTGATATTTTTGGAGCTTCAGATCCCTTGACAACAAATAATGAGAGGGAGATCACATCACAAGCATTGGGCCCTGGCCTAGATCTCTGTGGCGGCGATCTCCTCAAAGTGGATCTCATTGCCGCTGCCCTCAAGATCCTCCAGCTCGCGTGTCTCCAGCTCTAGACTCAGCTCCCTCATGACCCGCTCCAGATCGCGGTTCCGCCGGTACATCAGGACGTAGTTCTGCTGCAGCTGCTTCTGGTAGTGGATCACCTTCTCCTTTTCATCCTGCCACACCCGCCGCTCGTCCTCGAAGGCCCCCAGCTGCTCTTCGCTGCGGCGCCGCTCGTGCATCAGCTCGCCCCTCAGCCTGTCCACTTGCTGCCTTAGGCCCTGCAGGGTGCCGGTGCTCTGCCGATGGGCCTTAGCCTCATCGCTCTCGCAGGCCAGCAGCGACTCCTCCCCCTCACGGTGGGCGGAGCTGAACCCTGGGCCCCGCCAACCAGAGGTGGGGCCAGAAGCAAGGGCCTCCCTCAGCCGGGCCGACTCCTCCTCTACCCGGCCGACCTTTTCCCGCAGCAGTTCTGCCTCGCTCTTGCGCCGCTGCAGCTCGTTCTCACACACCTCCAGCTCCAGCGTGCGCGTCCGGGCGGCGGCACGCGCCTCCTGGGCATGGGCCTCGCTGGCCTGCAGCTCACCCCGCACCTCCCGCAGCTGGGCCTTCAAGGCCACAATCTCGCCTGCCCGCTGGGCCAGGTCCCCCTGCAGGTCCTTCAGCTGCTGCTTGAGCAGGGAGATCTCCCCCGACTTTTGACACACCTGTGTTGTGGGGGTGATATAGAGAGGAATGGGGGTTCAGGTGAGACAAACCAGGATGTTTCGCTCTACACTTAATGTTCTGTCACAATAAGAAACAAAGCAAAAAAAAGGCTATTAAAAATATCTGCATATGACCTTTTTTAGGTAGAACAGCAAAGTCACCAGTAATAACTCATCCGAGTAATGTTTTCCCTACGAAAATAAGAACAAAGGCCGTGGACGGGGATGACTTGGTGCCAGGCACTGCCTGTTCTGATCATAACATTGCTGTGGTCGTCAAACGTTATTGTGTTAATGTGTCAGTGGGATGTTCTGCCAAAAGCCGGTTGACGTTTATATGCTCCCTTCAATCCCTGCTTCTTGCTAACAAACAATGCTTTCGGGCCAAGGGCCATTGTCTGACTCGGGGCTCAGGCACACACGATGTCGCACATAAACGTTATGGATGGGCGGATTACAATACTGCCTAGGCAGAGCCTGGAATAAGGGGCTTGAGAAAACATTCTCAGAACTCCCTTGCATTAAATCAGGTTGTTTTTTTTCAGAGGGCTGTCATCTCCATGTGCCAGAGATCTGGCCCCATTAAAATGTCATCGTTTCAGTACCAGAAGCAATTCATTTTTGGCTATCTGTGTACTTCCATGAGCAAAATCACTGGTAGTAAAAAACTATCATGTAGCACTGCAGCTGCACTCTCTCTAACTGAGTGCACCAGATCCATCTTACTGTTCTTGACAGGGATGAAGTGTTTATATTTTCCATGTATTTAGTAGGCAAATAGTTCAGGATGCATCCCTCCAGGGATCACATTTGGACTGACTTAACTATCTCTTTCTCTGTCTCTCATGTCATCCTAATCCGAATGAATTTATCTCCAAAGCTGAACTTCTCCTCTAGGGTAGTCCATGTTGCAGTGGCTAAAGAACCGGACTACTGACCAGAAGGTTGCAGGACCAAATCTAAGTGTCCGCTGCCTTCTAAAAGTCCTTCTAAAACCCCAAACCTTACCTCCCACTTGGTCTCCTCCAGGCGCGGCCCCAGCTGAGTCTGCTCGTGCTGAATGGAGGCGAATCTGCTCTCCAGCAGCTCCCGCTCCTGCAGGAGCTGGGCAAACTCCTCCTGTAGCTTCTTCTTCTCCTGCTGCAGCTGGAAGACCTGCAGCTGTAGCACCTGCTGGGCGCGTTGGGCCCTCTGGGAGGCCTGCTTCATCCTGGCTGAGCAGCTCTGCCTCAGCTCCTCCAGCTCCAGCTCACAACGCTTCTGCTTTTCATCATACACCTGCGGGGAACGTGGGGAGGCAAAAGGTGACAGGTCGGGGGTTAGGAGTGAGCGGCGAGGCGAGCACTGAGGCTCAGCGGTGGGAATGGTAATGGGGGAAAGAGGCTTGGGGTGCGTGAAGTTGGTTGATACTCAACATGACCATTGTCTTGGTAACAGTTCCCCCCACCCCCAACATTGTCTGACTGTTTGTAAACTGTAAACAGACCTGGCAGATGGCAGCCTCATTCTCATCCAGGTTGTCACGGAGCTGCTGCAGCTCCAAGTCTCTCTCCCTTAGCTTTTCCTCCAGCTCCCGCACCACTCCCTCGTAGCCCTCGGCGGAGGCCGGGGAACGCCCACAGGAGCCACTGTCCGACAGGGGCTGGCCGCGCCCACTCAGGGAGCCTGTGCTCTTGCTGGAAGAGGAGCGTCCGCTGTCCGAATTAGAGTGCCCGTGACCCCCTGTTGCCACCTGCCCCCGGGCGGGCTCTGGGTGGCCCCCGGGGGCCTCGCTGTGGGCCAGCCCGTATGCTGGCAGGCTGGACAGGGAGTTGCGGCCCGAGTCCGAGGTGCCACAGGACTGGCTGCCCGCGCCGCTGCGTCCCCCGCTGTAGGAGCTGCGCTTGTCGGCGCAAGCGCCTGGGGAGCCGCCTCCCGGCAGCAGTAGGTTCAGGCTGCCCTGACTCTCTGAGAGGCCTCCCCCTGGCCGCGGGGAGAGGTACTGCACAGAGTTGCGATTCTTGGGCACAACGGGCTTGAAGGCCGTGGGTCTGATCAGTGTCTTTTCCATGTTCTGGAGTGGGGAAAAAGAAAAGGGCCCATCATACTTCAAATACTTGAAATACTTCAGCCACGTCTATGGAAAAGTAGTATTCATAAAAACAGTATAGTTTGTGTCATGTTGCCATTCATGTCCCTTCACTTTTGTCTATGGGTAATTTTTCCCTTTCATCTCTTCCTGACTTGCACAAAATGCATTTTGCCTTAATGCCTATTAAAGTCACCTTTGGTTCAAACTGCTGAGTGAATAAATGTAACCTTACGAGACTGAATGGTATTGTCTTGTCAGCGTGTGTTTGTGTGTGTGTGAATGACTTTGTTTTGATTTTCTGCAGCCTTTGGTTTGTGCAGAGTTTGACAGTTTCCCCCTAATGGATACCGCCGTAGACCGCTAACCAGGTCTGACCTACTGTATGACAATGACGCCGAGCGTGACTTGGGAGGAGCAGGCTCACCTTCTCCAGTTTCCCCGACACTGGGATAAGCTTTGGGGGCGGTCCACCGATGTTCCCATTAATGACTCGGCCTTCCCTTCCCTCCTCTGGATCGCTCCCGGGGCTGCCGGCGGTCACGTGGTTGTCGTTCCAGTCACCAACAAAGTCTTCATTCAGGTAGGCTTGGTTGCCGTTGCCATTGCCGCCAGCTGCAGAGGACTGCCTCTTGGCTGGCGGTGGGTTGGAGCCAACCAGGAGCTCCTGGGAACTACCAGAGCGGAGGCAGCCAGTCGCCGCCGTGGGTTTGCGGGTGCGGCCTCCGAAATCGCCGGCCTTGCAGTGACGCTCCTGGTAGGGGCGTCCGGCGATTAGACTGCTGACCGAACCCATCGTGCTACGTCCACCAGGCGGCAAGGGTGAGGTGGACGGGCGCTGGGATTCGATACCGGAGCTGTGTCGATCAGTGGGGACGTGCAGAGCCTGGACCAGAGCCATGGCAGCTGCTCACTGGAGCTGCAAACTCTGTAAGGGGACATAAGAAGTCTGACTCTCAGAGGCTCAAGCATTCAAAGGCAGAGCATATAACAACAAGAACAAGCATGGTCACTGTGTGTCATCTGTTTATATTTCTGTAAGTTTATTTTTTATCGCCATGGCTGCTGGGAAATGGGACATAGGCTATTATATAAAAGCACACAATCGTTTCGTCCCACAAACATTCGCGGGGGTTGTCAGAGGGTTTCCCAGGCCCCAAACTGATCCGGGAGATGATTAATGAGCCTGGACTGCAATCAGCCAGTGAACATCTCATGACGTCAAAAGGGTATCCTTGCCCTTTCAAAGCATCTAGAAGGGACTGGGTTCATAATGGATGGATTCAACCTTTACCTCTATAACCATGCCATCCTTGCAAATATCAAAACAATTCCATCTGAGGGCTTTGAACATCTGACCTAACCCCTCCACCTTTCCTCTCCTTTCCCCTGTGATGCTGGAGGGCTTTTCATACCATCTCCCTACCCTTCCCCCAATTCTGACTTTGTCTATTCAGGCTAAAAAAGAAAATCTTGAAGCCAGGTCGAGAGGTCCTTCCACTTTAAAGCACACTTCACTTGCGTTTATCCTGGGAAGTAGTCTGACCAGTGTCAAGCACTTTGCTAGCATTTAGTCTGGGAAGGAACCAGACTAGTGTCAAGCTCAGCAATTTCTACCCAACGATGAAAGTGTTCTGAAACCACAGTTAGCAAGAAAAAAAACTGAAAACTTGGTGCCATCTCTCCCTAAGTTTTCCTAACTGTTATTTCGATCAAACTGCCTGGATCCAACATTAGACATGCGGCATTAAAGACTAAATCCCTCCTCACAAACTCAGATGCTTCATATAGTGGAGCACCCAGGCAATATTAGTCACCTGCAGACCTGTAAAAGGAGGTGTTAAGGAGCTTGCAACCAGTCTCCATAGGAACAGTACAAATTTTGCCCTCGTGCCCCAAAACCACCATTGTTGGCACCGGCGTGCAACGTTCCAGTCAAGACGAAGGTTGTTGTAGTGAATAAGACTTTCTTTTTTTCTGTTGGTTAAAACTCTGCCTCAGTTCTGTTTCAGAGCATTTTTGAGGTCAGGCACTGATGTTGAGCGATTAGGCCTGGCTTGCATTCAGCATTCCAAATCATTCCAAAGGTGTTCAATGGGGTTGGTGGTATCATGGCTCTGTGCAGGCCAGTCAAGTTCTTCCACACTGATCTTGACAAACCGTAGTGTCTGCAGGTTTCCATGGGACCTTGCCTCTTGATTATTTAATTTAACCTTTTATTTGGATTAGTGTTTGCTGGTGTAAATTTCCTGTTAATGAAAGATAGTTAAAAAAACCTGCAGACACAAGGGTTTTCCTACCCCTGTATTAGGGTTCTATTAAGTGGAGTTAGTTTGAAGATCCCATTTAGAGAAAACTCTGGAACTCAGGATCAATGCCACCAGTATCCATGGTGAAGGGCTACATAACGGCTGTCCTGCGCTAACCTCTGGAAGCTCATGTTGTAGAGAGGAGAGCGCCTGGCAACAGTCTTCATAACAGTCCGACTAAAACAGTCTCCATATCGGTGAATGAGTGGACCATACGGAAACATGGTGATGAGGTCATGATCGGCTGCAATGACGCCGCCATGAGTCAAACCTTCACAATGAGACTTGTCTTAATATCCCTGTCAATTCCACCCCCCCACCCGCCTCTACAAGCCCACACACACCATGATTACTTCATCTTTATAGCCTATACATCACTGTGAGGACGTGGCGATGACGAATTTCAGTTCAGGAACCGGACCAACACTAGGGCCTCGCTGCTATGTCAGGCCTGTCCCGTAAGCAATCTGCCAGGGGTATAAGTTCAGGGGTACCATTGAACTGATGATCTTCAGGAATGTGTGCAGACGGGGTTACTCAGGGTAACTGCCCGTTACCGAGCTGTGCTCTACAAATCAACAGCTGCCTCTCTCTCTCTCTCTCTCTCTCTCTCTCTCTCTCTCTCTCTCTCTCTCTCTCTCTCTCTCTCTCTCTCTC
>JAOYSI010005646.1:0-13400 GCA_025775065.1 Hiodon alosoides
TGCAATGTGATTTTCTGGATTTTTGTTTTAGATTCCATCTCTTAAAGTTGAAGTGTACCTATGATAAAAATTACAGATCTCTAAATGCTTTGTAAGTGGGGAAAACCTGCAAAATCGGCAGTGTATCAAACAGTTGTTCTCCCCACTGTATATGCCTTTCCTGACAATGCTCTGATAAATATCCTTATACAGCGGAATGCCCTAGCACATCAAAAAACCCTAACACAGCAGAATGCCCACATCGGAAGTTGGAAACGTAATCTTTTGGGGTTTTTTTTTAAATACAAAAAGACTAACCCTGGACTATTTATTGTAATTATGTTTTAACATGTGTTTAATGCATTTTCCTGTACAGTCTCACTGCTCTGTCAGACATGACGCTGTGGTCCTGCACAGACACAGTGCTCTGTCAGACATGACGCTGTGGTCCTGTACAGTCTCACTGCTCTGTCAGACATGCCGCTGTAGTCCTGCACAGACACAGTGCTCAGTCAGACATGATGCTGTGGTCCTGCACAGACACAGTGCTCTGTCAGACATGACGCTGTGGTCCTGCACAGACACAGTGCTCTGTCAGACATGATGCTGTGGTCCTGCACAGACACAGTGCTCTGTTAGACATGACGCTGTAGTCCTGCACAGTCATACTGCTTGCTGTTGTCCTACATCCCCTGTCGCTGACTCGCCACGGACATTCTTGTGATTACAGTTCATGAACGCAGGTTGAGGTTTGCTCACATCAGACACCCTCTATAATGTACAACTATGGGGGTCCATTCAGTATGGAAACCTCCAGAGTATTGACTGTCTTACAGTAACAGAATGTTCATTTAATTACAGTAAGTGAAATGCACCAGACGATGGTTGATAATGAAAACAATTAATTATCACAACTCTAGAGAATATTAAATAAAGAGTTATGTAATAATAAATCAAGGGCTTTGGCACAATTTTCTAAAGTAGCAATCACAATGGTGCCTCCAGAGACCACTCACTCTTAAAGCCTCCTTAATTCCATCACACAGTGCCCTAAAATAATGCCAGTGTCAATGTGTCCTAAACTAGTGCCTGTGTCAATCTGCCCTATGCAAACATCTGTGTCAGTGTGCACTAAGCTAGTGCCTGTGTCAAAGTGCCCCCTCATAATTCTCACTCTTCCCTGTAGGGGAACCCAAAGATGTCCTTGTTAATGAGAGCACAGGTTACAGCGTAGTAGAAAGGGGGAAACATATGGCCGGTTCCTGTTTGGTGTCACTCCAGGTAGTGCAGTGCAGCAAAGAGCTCACATTTTACTTCCTAGCGCGGGGACCCGTGGGGCCCTTGGAATATACAGAAGAGTTATTTTTCCTTTATTACAGGGGCAGAAAGAAGCCTAATTTTTATTTTTCAAATGCAGCGATGTCAAAAATTTTATTTTAAGCAGTATCATAGTAGCTGCCCAGAGAGTAACTGTCGAAGGAGATCTGAGCATCCCTATCTTCTCACAATGAGGCATACTAGGATTCATAATTTTATGCTTAGAAATGTTCATTTACAGTCTTTCTTTGTGATGATAAAGTGATGATGAAAAGAGTAACTCCAAAAAAATTTTGTTTTTCAAAGGGACCCTTTATGTAAAAGAAAGTTTTTAATTAGGTGTGGATATTCTAGGTAATACATGTGTTTTTTGCAAGATGTGTTTTGGCTGAGAATGTCTCCCTAGAAGAATAGGCCCAGTTGGTTTTCTTCTGGGTGCTGTCAGAAATAGTGCTTTTTAAGAGTTTAGCTGAATGGCTAAAAATTACAGTGTTTATGTTATTATCTACCTTAAGGCCTGGAATATCAGGGCAGAACAGCGCAGAAGCAGTTCAGGGGAGCCTGTGAAGGCCTGGCATATCAGGGCAGCACAGTGCAGAAAGAGTTCAGGGGAGCCTGTGAAGGCCCGGCATGTCAGGGCAGAACAGCACAGAAGCAGTTCAGAAGCCACTTTGAACTTTGTAAAGCATCTGCCGACCATTTCTCCAGAAGCTTCTCAAAACGCTTAGATGATATACATTCAATTTGATCTACTAACATGGAGTATATAGCAGAAAACTTCTATAAAAATACACAAATATACTGAAAGCTGAACACTTGTGGGGCTAATTGCAATCTCTGTCAGAGGTTGCAGAGAATTAAAGTCAGTCTTATTTATTAAATCTGGGTTCTATTTTAGAAATAGTGAAAGAAAATCAACATTAATATAATTCATTATTCCTCTCCATTTGATGACCAGAAAGAATTTAGATGAAGATTTCACACACTGAGTGCCATATTTAAGCAATGGTACCACAGAACCATGTAAAACCACAGAAATCACTTTTAATATCTATAGCTTTCGGCCTTACTATAAGGAAAAACTCAAGTATGATATATCAAGTATCTGGTGAAAATATAAAGTACAGTGATTTGATTAAATTAAGATAAAACTTATCCTTTTTATCAGCAACTGGACACCCAATGATATATGTTTCAAATTTTATTTTTATTCAGTAGATTTTCAGTGGATGGCATAAATAAAGACATCCAACTTAGAGGATGTACATTGTTTATTTTGTATGTATGAAAACCAGACATCAAGTGGCTTTTCAGCCTGGGCTCTGTGAGGTTTCCCATATAGAAGTTAACAAACACACACACACACACACACACATACACACACACACACTCACACCGGGTTCCTGAGTCTAAATTATGTTGACATTCAGGTTGAAATTCCCCATGGTAATGAAGGAGCAGTTGGTGTGGCTGTGAAAATTGAGGTCACAATGTAATCAGGCACGGCACAGCCAGAACAGTCCATTTCGAAACGGGGGAGGACAGGCACAATGAAGACGGCTAAGTTCACACGTGTCGGCTCCCAAAGTTAGAGGGAGAATAGAGACACATGCCGTCACCCGTCGGCCCGGTCTCAAACAAGAATGGACCCACACTCACTAGGAATACTCTTCAGTTAGAGCTCGCCTTCTTCAATGCTGAAATGTGTCGACCTTGGCTGCAATGCAGTAAATAATTAAAGAGTAACTTTGGCGAGAGTGGGTCTTTTTCCTTAATGTATGAAATTGAACCCTGCACCCAAAGAAGTCAAAATCGAGTTGAGCAGCCCATTCCAAAACTAGACTTAGAATGGTATTCTGCTTTAAAACATTTTTTCTCTCCTGTTCTCCCGGCAGAATTATCCTTTGAGTAATCCCCATTTTTTGGCACATGACCTGACCTGACAGGGGTTGCGCATGGAGGTCAGGAGGTGAATGGGAAGGGTCATCGGTCCTCTGCAGAAAGAGATTTAAAGACTCCTGGCTCAGGGACTAGCAATGGTGAATTCAGTTCTGGGTGTCAGTCTTTGAAATTGCATTATGCAGGACTGGATTTATTAATTATACCTTTAATGTTTCAACATTTTTGATTGTAAATGTGAAAAAAGTGTGTATATGTACTGTTATAATTACATTAAAAGAGCTGTTCCAGATTATTATAGTGTGGGTATGTTAAACCTGTTGGCTACCTGTCGATTTTCCTAGACTCGCTAACATCCTCCTGCTAGTTACCCTGGAAACAAATGACATTTCACACATACCTCTGCCAGATGTGGGACAAGACTGTGTGTGTTGAGGACTGGGTTTAAAATAGGCAGAAGGGAATATCTTTGTATGAACATGTTTCAGTACAACTGTGTGGTACAACAGTGGGTAGGGAATCTGTGTCCCGCCCCTTTAGGGCCTGGTAGCCTGAAAGCTAATTGCCAAGAGTCCTCAGCTAAGTAATTGGTACAGCTGGAGGCAATGGTTCAAACAGCCACAGTATAAAAGGCTGCAAGGTTGTTTGGTCAGGGCCTGCACCTGAGGGGAAAGCGTTTTGGTGGTGGTTTGGAGCGCATTTGAGCCAAACTTGAGAAGCTGTTTTGGCCACTTTGGAACTTTGCTACTGACCTTTGTGTTTTGACCTTGGCTTCTGTACTTTTTCCCGATTACATTAAAATACAGCGTTTCTCCCATTGGTGTTTTCTCTGATCCTTCAAGTAACGACACTACGCCCAGGGGGACGTTACACATGTTTCAGGGGTGATTTTTCGATGATGATTCTCTTTTAGTTTAAGTTGTTGCCAACAGAACACCAATCAAAGGCATGTCGACAAACAGTTTCCTTGATTTTATGTGCAATAACAAATGTCTGAATAAGGTCTTATGCACTTTCATTTTGGTTCATATAACAAAGTAAAATATATTATTCGAACAGACAGCAAAGGAAATTTTGTCTCGTCAAAAAAGTTTTTTTTTTTTGGTAACTTAAAAATTCACTTAAAAGTGTGCCTATAAAAGCACCTTGTACAATTTTTTTTCAGCCATATTTTAATTTATTTAGCCCCTGCACCACAGACGTCTGACAGCCTGATGTTAAAATTGCTTCCCTTATAAGATGTGCACATTTTTAAATAGATTTTTCTTTGAACATCGTGTCATTATTTCATATGGTTGACTAAATTTAAATGAATATGGCTGCATGATGGGGAAAAGACATTAGCATTGTGCAGCGTTTATTTGACTCGAACAAAAGACATAATTGTGCCACCTAGAGAGGGTTATTCAGTGTGCAGTGTTACACTTTAAGCATAAGTGCAGCGGTATAATATAGTGCCTTTCAAAAGGGTACAAAGCTTGGGGTTGGGTGCCTTTCTAAAGGGTCAAAGTGTTGGGGTTGAGTGCCATTCCAAAGGTTCAAGGTGTTGGGGTTGAGTGCCTTTCTAAAGGGTACAACAGCAGTTTACCTCCTGAGACTTGAACCCGCAACCTTGGGTCAAAACCTTACTGCCCATAGGGGAGCTGCTTTTGACTGTAATCGACCCAGAGCAGCTGCTCTTCACTGCAGTCGACCCAGTGCAGCTCTTCACTGCTGTCGACCCAGTGCAGCTGTTCTTTATCGGTCCAGAAGCAGGGCAGGTGGAATTAATTAAACACGTAGACCTAACCAAGTTGGGAAGACTCTTATAAACTTCTTACCGTTGATAAAAGCCCTGAATGCCCTGTGATATTTTCACCACTTCAACATAGGCTCAGGCACCTTCCTGTGTTAAGAAACACCAAGGTCCAAAAGCGCATCCCTTTTTCAAGTAACAAGCCACATACATAGGCCCTCCTGACTGACCCAGCTCCGAGCTGGAAGACATGATTACCCCTTTTCATGGAGCAGACACAGGGGTGTTATGGCCTCATTGTGTCAGTCGCATTTCTCTAAAGAAAGCTAAACGTCACCTGTTTATGATACGATGTGAAGAAATGTTAAAGGTGTTTCTCTGCAGCCTCCGCATCTTCACATTCTCTCTATAGCCTGAGGTGCTTGTTCTTGTTTAGTTTTTGGATGCAAGGTTTGTGGCGACAGAAGCGGCCTTTGTTCCCAAGTGACCTGGTTGTAATAGTCATCGTCAGGACAACAGGGTCCCCAGCCCTTGATTTTCAGCCAGCGAGAGTTGCTTTCACTGCCAGGGAGGGTGCTGTCACCTGTGACCTGGTCTCCAAAGAGTCAGCTGGGTGTGGAACAGTAAACATCTACTTCTCTCATTCCCCCGATCTGGAGGCAGAGGGACGGGTCCTTTTTTGCCTGGTTGCTTACTTTGGGAATTACTTTGTCTCTGTTCAAATGGAACTGGAGAGAGCGCTGGGGGATGTATTATATGAAAATGCCAACTTGCACAACACCAGCATGTTCCAAAACATCACCACCAGTGCCAGCAATTTCCAAAAATATTTGGTTCTTTCCATCTTATGAACATCTCGCCTTCGCATTCATAATTGGAAGCTGACATTATTGCTATTTGCCAATACAAGTAATTATTTGTGGTGAATGCAGTAGGAAAAACAAAAAAAATTACCTGACGCCAATATTTGTTTGAAACTTGCCTTAAAATATTTTTTTTTAGTTTGCCGTAATGCGGGTTTCCGCTTATCCGTAATTGTTTTCAGTTAGGACCTTTTTTTTACGTAGCCGTAGTAGCCTGTCTCCTTTTACCTGGTGAGTTCTGATTTCCTCCAACAAATCTAGAATTTAATTACTTGACAGGCGGTAGGTTTAAATATTTTTTGCCTCTGGCATTTGAAATAGACAGAGAAGGAGAGATCAGTGTTATCAGACAGTACGGCTTCGAGTGAAAAGGGTATTTCTAACTCGAAGTCGTACTGTCTGATAACACCGATCTCTCGTTCTCTCTACAATGACTGCAGCCATGGCTTTGGTTTCGTTGTTGTTAAGGTTAATTAACACCTATTCCCACCGTTATTAAAATACAAGTTAAATTTCCTTTACAGTAATTTCTTGCATCGTCGCATTAGAAAAAAAAAACGAATCTATTTTAATTTTAACTGTCACTATTTTACGCAAAAATTGCACATTCAATCTCATGAACATGCAAAAATAAACGATTCACGGGCTTCCATATATAAGGACGGGAAATCTTCGGTCTTGAATGTGCAACAGGTTGGTAGATATGAATCGATGTTCTGTTCCCCGTGGTTTAAATGGGTAAATCAACTGCAAGTCTTTAGTAAGTCAGTGTTTTACTACCAGTAAATGAATATAGTAAATGTCTAGGTAATGATTTAGCCTATACACTTTCTGTCGATTTGTTAAAGACTATTTTTGTGCTTTGTTAAAGTGATCATATTCTGCTGATGTTTCTGGGAATAAGGAAATAATTATTCGCAGCAAGACTGGATCGTAAACGTTCTGGACAGTATAAAACTATAAAGTTTATAAGTCTATAAACTCAGATCTTTGTAGAATTCAGAATTTAGACTTCAGTAAAAACCTATTTGCACTTCAGAGGGCCCAGAGATGCTTACTGTTACAGATTTGAATTGCATTAGGAGGTCAAAAAATTAAAAGAAACTCAACTGATAGCGTTCTACTGTAACTCCAGACTATTCGGCCATGTGCTTTAGGCTGGCACACTAAGAATTGGGTTCAAGCTCTGATGACAGAAATGCATTTGCTTCACTCATTTTAGCACACTTATTTTGGGGCTTTTAAGCACTGCTCAGTTCAGCTGAGAGCATACTGTGAATGTGAGAGAGTGTGTGTGTGTGTGTGTGTGTGTGTGTGTGTGTGTGTGTGTGTGCCTGAGTGTGTTGCTCGTTTGTTCATTGGCATACTGTGAAAATCCATTATGAAATCAATAAAACTGCATTAAACGAGCCCTGTTATTGACTGGGTTATCTGGGTCACCTCGCTCGAAAGAAAGCGCTAGGAAGACACGTGAGCATTTCTGTACTTCTATCCCTGGAACCATCACCACTTTTATAGAACAATAGATCAGCACTTTTGGGGCTTTGGGTTTTAATGTGTTTAATATCAGTAGTGTTTGGAGGTGAAAGGCTGAATAAAACCATCCTGTGGGATCAATATCTGGTTGCAGAATAATATAATAATAATAATAATAATAATAATAATAATAATAATATCACCTCTGATAATTCAGATAGGAACATATTCAAAAATACAGCTCATAGTTTGGATAGACGTGGCTTTAAAATACAGCTCATATGTATAGATGTGGCTGACATTGTGTGAACCCTTATCTTGCAACGCTAGTACCAAAATGTTAGCATTGTTTAACCTGAGCTTTGGTGTCGAATATGACAGCTGAGCTCCAGAGGGACTACACTAGACTAAAAGATTTTATATTAAAGAGAATTCACGCAGAGCACATGCGTTACCATCAAGCTGTCACCCTCCCACAGTTTAAATTATTCAGCCCTAATGGCAGAGTAAGGGATTCACGAGAATCCTGCCTGATGGGCTGTGTGGAGTGGAGAATGAAGAAACATCTGTTCTTGTAGACATCCCGAAATTAAAGCAGGGTGAAGGGTGGTGATGGGACTCTTTTTCTAGTGGATATGGAACTAATTTACTAGTGGAAATTGGATTTTTTTACAGGTGTAAGTGGGACTCTATTACTAGTGGAGATGGGACACTTTTACTAGTGATGCAGTATAGAAGGACACTAGAGTGGTGCATGACGGGAGGTCAGTCTGCTTTATGGTTCTTCTATTTACAGGTGAGCGCACAGGGGCTGCAGGTGTAGGAGGCTGGTGGCAGTGAGCCACGGATTCTCTTGCATGCCATTAGCCCCATTGGTTCCCATTCGCATGAGGTTCCATCTCGCTGTGCTGCTCTTTCAGTGTACACCCTCAATGAACTTGCCTTATCAGTCATTGTCGTCTATACAGAGAAACTAAAGTTGATTATATCATCCAAAATGGTAGTTTAGCTGGCGCCTGTCAGCAGAATAGGGCAGGGTTGGCAGAGTAACAGGTGTGGCATGCAGCCTGGAGGCTCGCCCTCAGGCATCTGTGGGACTCTGACTGAGAGACTGACAGGCACAGCCAGGGCCTTTGTTGTGGTTGTACAACGCACAAGTGCTTGTGATTAAATGTGACTTTAAAAGTGAGACAGCATGAGTTGTTGGAAGAGAAAGGTTTAAAAGGAGAAGTCTTTGTATTGGGTGAGGCTTTTTTCCCGTTACTGTTTAAATACTTTAAGCTTTTTCTTTTGGTTTTCTACCTGAAAGGGCATCTCTTAAATTTTGCTACTTCCGTTCTGTTTGTAAGCATTATGAAAAATAAAAGGTGTAAAGGTCATGTTACCAAAAAAACGACCAACCACAGCACAATTAGCAACCACCGCTAGATGTATCTATCTGAATACTATTACTTTATTCAATGAATATATAACGGTTAAGATTTTTATCTTTAAAAATGTGCTAGACATACAGCTTGGTATGTCTTTTGACCCAGTATGCCCTGTGTGTTTACCTGGTCACCTGTGGCAGTTACAAAATATATAATAATGTTACTATTGGCTAAGCTGTAAGAGTGGCTTGTGTGTTTTGAGCTGATTTCGATGAAGACTGCCACCACCAGAGACAGAGACCAGAGACAAATTAGTGACTCTGTAATATGCTCCCATCTTCTTGCTTTTTTGTGTGAATTGCGTTGCTCCAAAAATCGATCGTTCCCTTCTGACTGGACCCAAAGTACAGGCCGTTGTTGATTAGGTACAGGCCGCTGTTGATTAGCCAGTAAGATCTCTGCTTTCTTCCAGCAGGCAAGAAACCTCACTTATGCCCTCTAAAATACTTTTACTGTGACAAGTGGTTGTCTTGCTAAATGGTAATAAATGCTTATTGACGCAGTACGTAAAAGGTTGGTGGAAGATGTTGGGATATTTTTGATGAGCGTCAAAACAGGCCGGTGTTTGTTGAACTAAAACATGAACCATTGAGTGCACACTTGGCTTGATAACTGTCATACTAGCTGATATATTCAGTAATCATCTGAAGAAAGGCAATCCGTCGGTAATCCGCCGGTCTGTGACTCAAGAGATTGGGTGCCGTTTTTACAAAGAACATGCTGGTTGGCTAACAGCACTAACGGCAGGGACTGGACAAAGGGAAAACAATTTTTTAAGCTTAACATGTATGTTCTCCTTATTAAAGGAAAACGGAAAGCTAAAGTATGGTTTAAATGAGCATGCTGGCTGACTCGATAGTGAACATGAGTCCAGCGGCTGCAACTGTTCAGACGCTTGTTCACTATTATCACAATACTGGTGTAACACCATTTTTTTGATAGATTTCTGTCTTCAGTCAGTCAAGTTTTGTTAAGTACTGCATCCTAACCAAACCAAAACTGATGGGATCATGGCACTAAATGCTTTTATCAACTGACCCAGCTAAATAGAACTGTTTTTCTTTGATTTTGTATTCAATGCTGTAGAGATACTCCCTGCTTGAGCATACCAGTCTGGTAACCTCTAATCTGTCACAATCCTAACCTCCACAACAAAGTGGTGATCACACTGATCTTTATTCATACAACTGACGCAGTCACCCAATTAACACATATAAAGTGCCAAAGTATTCACACTCTTCCTCTGATGGACCATTTTTGTGGATAAAAAAGAATTATGTGTGTGCATTTTTCAACTAAATATTTTTATTCAAAACCTTGAGTGCTCAAGATAAGCTCTTGAGATAAAATCAAACTCAGCACCCTCCAGAGGGACTGAGCCAAATGAGCTAGAGTTTGCAGGTTGGAATCCAGCTCACGTAATTTGATGACGGTGACCGGGAGAGCACAGCGGTGGCCCACAATCGGCTGCTAGGGTGGGTTAAATCAGCGACTAGGATTGGAAGAGACTAGTCACACCTCCTCACCTTCCATGAAGGTGGTGGCAGAATTTGTGGCCAAGATGCATTATCAAAAGTGACAATTTGAAAATTGGGGAGAAAATACAAAACATAATTGTTGCCCAAATAAAAATTTCCGAAAATAAAAAGTTTTTGAGAACCAAGTCATATTTGAAGCACCTTTTTCAGCATTTACAATTGTAAGTTCTCTACCAACATTGCACACTGGCTAGGAGCAATTTCTGCGTATTGTTCTCTGCAAATTGGTAAAACTGAGATTGGTAAGGGATTGTTTAGGGACAGATATTTTCTGGTCTTGCCATATATTCTCAATAGGATTCAAATAAGGAATTTGGCTGGAGCATCTAAATTTGTTTGGTAATCCTTAAACTAATCCAGTCTTGTTTTCGCCTTGCGCTTTGGGTCATTGTCATGCTGAAAACTGAACTTTGGGAACACACCCTACAGGAACAGAAAACCAGGGCACTGGTCATCCCAGAATCTTACTCCTTTTGTTCACTTAGGCAATGCTAAGAAGCCTCTGTCTATGCCTCTGTCCCTGTTTCTGCTCTCTCCCTTAGGGAGTCTAGACTCCCACTCAGTGGGGCCTTCTGTCTTGGAGAAGTTGGATTAGGAATTCGCTACAGAGCCAGACAGCTTGTTTTAAGAAGAGAAGTGACTTGCATTTCATAAGTTTGTCGCTGGGGTATGTTTCTTACTCTGTGGCTCAATAGTCTGTCCTTACAGGTGACTTTGATCAAACCTTTTCTAAAGCTGGGTGTATGACAAAATACAGCTGCAGTTAGACAGAAATGAAGCAGGCAGCTGAGTTCCTCCCCTACTCTCTATTCAGTCACGTTAGCACTGAGTTGTTCCAGGTGGCTGGACACACAGTGGTGCCATTTCTGCTCTGAGCTCTGAGTGGCAGGGAAATCTCAGGCTCAGATTTCAATCAAATCTCCCCTAGAAACATCCAAAAACTCTCAACCTGAATTATTCATTGCCTCCACCACCAGCCAGAAACCTTTGTGCCTCTGGGAGGTCTAACGGCACTTTAGGCTAGTTCCCAGTTCCGTGCCAAATATCATCCAATTGCCTAAATGGAGTCAATATTGTAAGCCAGTCGGTCCTTTCTGAAGTGCAGAGAGGAAGGCTGAAATCCTGAAACCTGCACTGTAGAGGTTGCGGGCCCCACAGAACAAATGGAAACAATATGCTATAAAGGAAATTACTAGACAAATAAAAGCCCTTGATCCTGCAGCTGAAGTAGAACCTGCACTTATGTAACTACTGCAAGACACATCAATTCAGCGCAGAGATCCTGGGCTACTGCCTCTGTTCTACATTTACAAAGTCTGACTTTCCCCACAAAAAATAAATACCTCATAAATAAATTATCGTTTTTAAAATAATTTAAAACATTTTTTTACTCTTTTAATTTGATATTCTGGTTCATATTTATGGCTCAGAGCTGAATTTATGATAATTGGCATTTGTCAATAGACAGTGTTCTCTAGCTGTGGTTTAATTGGCCTCCTAGAGAATAGTGGGGAATATGTGTATTTTAAATAGCTCAGGGAGTTGGTTTTCATAATGAAGAGCCAACCTAGCCCATCGCGTTTGAGCTGGCTTATACTCATTTTGTCATGGAATATTTTTTTCTCCAGAAAAGGAAACAGCCTTGTGGATGGAGCCATCCAGGTTCTTTTTGGTATCAGGTTTGGCTGTAGTCTGAGTTGGCTGCTCCAGGGATACCAGAGAGGTCACACCATCATACAACACACAGAGACATGGTCTCTATCTAATACCATCACACAACTCACAGTGTGCAGAGATGTGATCTCCATCAAACACCATCATACAACAAACAGTGTGCAGAAATGGGTCAGGCTTGGTAACACCATACAGTGTGCAGAGACATGATCTCCATCTGACACATCACACAGGGCACAGTGTGTAGAGATGTGATCTCCATCAAACACCATCACACAACAGACAGTGTGCAAAGACGGGTCAGGCTTGGTAACACCATGCAGTGTGCAGACACATGGTCTCCGTCTAACATCATCACATAACACCCAGTGTGCAGAGACGGGTCAGGTAACACCCTCTCCAGTCACACAACATACAGTGTCCAGAGACATGGTCTTCATCTAACACGATCACACAGTTCACAGTGTGCAGTGAAGTGATAACCATCTAACACATTAGCACACGGAGTGCAGACGTGATCGCCATCTAACATATTAGCACAAGGTGAATGAGCAACAAAAAATTATGAATAGCAGTCTTAGTTCTGCAGAAATTTCACAGTAGAAGAGTTTTTTCAAAGAATGTTGGCCTATCTCTCGCTCTGTGTTCCTGTGATTTGGAATTATTACATTAGAATTTAATCAGCTGTTTTTCTCTTCTGCAAAATGAGATACAACATGACTGAACACACTGGGATTGCATTCTAAGATTAATGATTTAATATTTACCGAAAAGGCTTCAGAATTCCGTGATATCCAGTTTGTTGAGAATGTTTCCTGTGTGCACGACAGGCAACGTGTCACTCCGATGCTTGAGACCCAAGTAATGCTTTACTTTCCACACTATCAGGCTCTGAAGACAATTTTTTTTTTTTAAATCTGTTTCCCACATATTTTCCAGTGATATATTGAGCACAGTTTGCAGTCGGTCAGAAAAGAAGTAAACAAACATCTGTTTACTCCTGATGTTGATTAGTCTAGTGGTGGTAGGAAGGAGAGAGACTCTCAAATGTTTTTGAAAACTGACAAAAAAAACTAAACTGACAATGGAAGGTGATGAAGTGAGACAATAATGGCTCTTCCACTTTTTCCTCTCAAATTTTAGGCACAAAGGGAGTCTGTGATATCTGTGACTGAGAGATGTCAGTTGGAAAAATGATCACTCACTCAATCATTGGTCCTCCATTTTATACCTCTGTGGTGTTGAAAGTGGATCCCAAGGTCCACTCAAAAGTTTAGCCTGTTGGCTGTTGTGTAGCTGACCACATCGAGTTTGAGCTTGCTACAGAATGTGACGTTACTCCCTACAGTCAAGACCAGGCATTGGTTGGTTCCCTGAGCTCAGGACTTGAGTCTTTTGCAAGGTGTGCCAATCATTTATCTAAGTGGCAGTGTGTTTATGGGACCCTGGTTTGCTTCTAATCTATCAATAACAAAGGACATGAATGATA
>JAOYSI010005649.1:0-45439 GCA_025775065.1 Hiodon alosoides
CCTGATCCTCAGCCGGTGCTGATGGGCGTGCCCGGACCTCTCCCGTGCGTGTATTCGAGACGGACGCGTGGCACACTGTAGTTCCTGTAGGGCCCCAAACCCATGCTCTGTAGTTGTCATAATGGCATCCCTATTGATGTGCGACGTAAAGATTCAAAAGGACTTTCATATTTCCTCTAATCAATACATTTTCTTAGCAATATCATGGCATATAAAATCAATTTCACAAGCAATCACTTAATCACTTTATATTTAATATTATATCCTCTTAAACTAAATATTTGATAACATCTTGCATTCAAAATTAAATAGAAACAGACAGTTTAGAAAAAGAGGATAGATTTTATTGTGATGGGTTTTCCATCTTTATTGTTATTCACTCCTTTTTTTACTTCTGAACTAGAATAATAGGGACTTGAAACACAAGTAAAGAACAGAAAAGTTTTTTGAAGTTTGGGTTGTTATAGCAAATGTTTATATAATAAGCATGTATTTGAAACATTCTATTAATGATTTTCATATCAGACACTGACATCTGGATTGCCAGTTCTTGCCTTTATTGCTCAGTTTTAATTGAATGGCTAGTTGTTGCCTTGTTAGTAAGAAAGTTTGATTTAATAAAATATCCATTCACACTACATAAAACTTTTGTTTGATAAAATATTGTCTCAAAATTTACATGGAGACATTTGTTATATCTATCTAGCTAGCTAGCCAGTTGGTATAAAAGAAAAATCAGTGTTGATTGTTGTAATATATGCGTTTAAACTAGAGGCCAAAACACATGTGATCCCCACAGACATGTTTATGAATGATCTCATTGAGAGCCATCAAAGGAAAGTCTGTTTTCACTTATAGAGGTCTTATTGTGTTATTACGTCTCTTTCAATGTGGATTAAATTAATTGCATCTGTAATGCTGTTTACTGTATGCAATGAGTGAATTAATGGGTAACTTGTAAGCTAGGCAAGTTGATCCATATAAATGTTTCTGCTAAGGGGCCTCCCGAGAGGCTCAGCCAGTAGAGATGCTTGCCAAAATGTAGTACCATGATTCAGATTTACAGGTTTGAATCTGGATCATGTCAGGAGTCCTGGCAGACCACATGTAACACACTCAACCAGTTCGCCTCACACGCCACCAGTCACGCTCCCGATTCAGCCAAGAAGATCTATTCTCCAGAATACTAGAATCTGACATTCCTTAGCACCATGTGCTAATTATCCAATTAACATTCCTCAACACCATGTGCACTTACACTTTCCCATTTGTTCAGCACTTCCCTGACCTGTTTCCTGATCACCATTTATACCCCTCACTCCCTTCACCCTGTGTCAATTCTTGTTTGTTGATTATTCACTTTCAAAGCCAAGCGGCTGTTTCTTAGTGCCTGGTTACTTTTTTTGACCAACTTTTTGCTTCCCCGACACTGTTTTGCCCTTTCTTGTACTGTTCCCACGTTATCGAACCCATTTGACACTGACTTCCGGATTTGCCCTCATTTAGGATTTTGATGGCGTGTACCTGACTATTGCCTGCCTAGAAAATGATTCTTGCTTAGCCCCCCTTGCTTTTTCCCACACCTGGGTTCACCCTTTGTACTGCCTCGTTGTTACAGTACCATCCAGGTTTGGATAGCGGGAGTCGTTGGGGTTTCCTCTTGGTGGTTCGCATCACCATCCAGAGGGGTGGCTCTTTCCTTCAATCAGTGTTAAATCTATCATACAAGCTGCTTGGCCTGCAGTGTGTTAAATGCGTGGCAGTTTGTATTTCAGGTCATGTCAGTTGTGGATTTTGTCTAAGTGAGCGCAGCAGTGATGCATTACTGGCAGATTGCTGATTGTTGGTGCCTTTTGAAAGGGACATTTCTCTCCTCCAATCAGTGCTGAAACTGGTGTCCAGGATGCATAGCTTGCATGGTGTTTGTAAAAGGTTTGTAAAGAAAGTATTGACTGCAAATTTTTCTTTAATTGTGAGATGCTCATTTTTCCATATTTTGTTTATGCTTCTCAGATGTAACAAGTAATGTATCAATTAATTGAACTACAATAGTTATTTGTAAAATGATATACTACCTTGTTCATATAAAAATCATCCTTAAGGTTAATCCATTGGAATATTGCAATGCATATATTACCTTCAAGGAGAAAATGCTTATTTAAAAGGGCAAACAACATAAAAAATCTAAAGATCCACCCATCCCCCAACCCACCTCCTGCTTGCCATCCAGCTTGAAAAGCTGGGACATTCAGTTTCATTGGAAGTCAGTGTGTGTTGCCCCCATAAGGTGCCAAAAAGCATTGCAGTCATGTCTTCTCCCATGGTGTAACCTAGTGGTTCTAAAACCTGTACATTCAATTTTTCAATTCAACCAAGCACTTGAATTAACTTATTATTCCCTTCATTGAACTGAATTAGCCTTTTCCTGCTGTATTGAAGTTGATAGTTATTTAAAGAGAGATGGAAAACATCCTGGAAGAGGTTCATCCAGAACAAGGCTTGAGAACTGCTAGTGTAAACTAGGCTTGTCAAACTCCAGTCCTTGTGGTTTCATGTGTTTATCTCACTCATTGTTTTTTGTTGAAATTTTTGTTGAAAAAAAGAAAACATACAACTTGTGTTAGCTGTGATGATAAATAAGTAGCAGGTCGATTTTATTTGGTTATGTATCTAGTGTTAATGTTAAACTGACTCTGCTGGTTCAGGCAAATATGTGAACAACACTACATTTAATTAATCTATTATAATTCCATTGTGGCAGTATACCATGTATACAATGTATACCAATAGATAATCAATCTAAAAGTTTTCACCCTGAAATCAGTAGTTATATTTAACTGCGATCTGGGCAGCATTTTCTGTTTTCTGTAAGCCTACTCATAGATGGTGCATACTCTTTGATCAGCCTTGTTTTTCATCTGCAAATAAATTAAAGGACTACTGCATAACAAGCTCAACATGGTTGCTTCAAGGCTGATTTAATGTTGCTAGGTCACGTCTGAAGAGGGAGGGATGATTGCACTCTGTCTATTCTGACAGAACATCCATATGTCTCCCTTTTTTATGCATCCACTGAATGCAGAGAAATAAAATCCCTGTCTTGGGATGGCTCAAAATAGCATAAAATGACTGATATTTGTATTTACTCCAAGCATTGTTCTGAGGGTGAATGAGAGTTCTACAGGTGTTAGGACGCACAGCTATATTCTCAGAGTTCATTTCAAAGCGGCTACACATTTCTATGATTTATCTTTCAATGTGCTGGCATGGGACAACTTTTTGTTTTGGGGAATTTATGCCACAAGAAGGTTCACTAAACCTGATAGAACTTGGATCAGATGATTCTAGTTTAAAAAGAGAATTTAATTTGAGTTTTTTTCTTTTTGTCATATTTGTGATATTCCTGTTGACTTTCCTGCAAAACAGATAAGGAAAAACCAGATAAGGGTGACATTTGTATAAAACTGAGTAGATATTTAAATTAATCAATCCTGAAAAAAAAAATTGGTAAGAGTCTCCATTTGGGCCATTTTTGGTTGACTGAATGTAAGCTTACCGCTCAGCCTATGAGTAATTAACCTCTGAACTGATGAGTTGAACAGTATGGATTCCTGCTAGTCAATAGAATATGCTTCCCAGGTACCTGCTGTTTTCAATGCTTTCCGGATGCTTTTCTCCTTCAGTTGATTCTGACTCTTTCATACAGGATGTGTGGCCTTTAGTGTGTTAAACGGTGACTTGCAGCGGGTTGGGCTGGAGAAGCCGAGCCAAGTTGGTGGCAAAGTGGCACTATTCCTTTTCCCGACTGACCATGCATATCGTCCTTTCCTTCTCCAATGTTCACATTGCTGGTTTGCTTTTGGATTCTGTCCTGATAAAATGGCTATGTACAATTAGCAAAAATAATATCCTTTTTTCCCTGTCTTGTTATTCTTTTAAGTGTTGCCTTTGTGCCACAGAAATTACTCCTATGCCACCTTTCCTATATTCCTAAAGCTAAGTTTTACTTTTTACAGCTGACTCCAGACAAGAGGACAGCTCAGATGACAATCAGAGCTCTAGCATTGGCCACTCTGTGCCCTCTGACGATGTATCAGTGGCCTCAGACTACCAAGAAGACTGCCCTCCTGAATGTAAGTGCAAGATTCATTACATTTGTTCATAAAACACATATCAACATAATATTGCTTAAAAAGGCTTATTGGAAACAAATATGTTGTTTGGTTGTAAGTTTGTTTTTGTTTTTGTTTATGGTAAAGGAGGGATAATGTTGTTGGTGAGTTTTCTGTACCTAACTTACAAAAGGGAACTGAGGATATGGAGTTGCATATTGCCCCCCAGTGGCAACTTGCTTCAAATGGCAGGTCCTACTGAGCTGTCCAGAAGGGCCCACTGTGTAAAATAGATACTGACAAGGGACAGTATTTGGGTGATTGACAAAAGTTCAGATCTCATCAAGCAGCTAGCACTTAAAAGTACTTGCAGAGGATGGAAGTTATCGTAGTGAACAGGACATGGAAAATATCATGGACAATGTTTCACTGTGCAAATCTCCTGACCACTGCTGGCTGGGCCAACTACAATAAAATAACCCAAGCTTTTGACAGGGTGATAAAGTGGCTTCAGTTCACAAGCCCAAGAGAATATAGCTCCGTTATTTACCCTAGGTCCATGCTTTAATAATGAAGAGAATTAAGAGGATTACAAGGTCATCTCTCGTCGCCTTTCAATAATGTTGACAGTTCTGGCTTGTTATTTCTTTTCCTTTCTCCCTTCTTCCTCTATCTCAAGTTACTTTATTACCCCTCAGCATTCTTTATCTTAATGTGTATGCTCCTAAATCAGTATCTGAATCAGTTAGGCTATACTCTCTGTAACCATACATTAGAAATCCAGGTGAATTGTATTTTTTAATCCAGGTGAATGTATTCTCTAGCTACAGTATACTAAAATATGGGGTGATCAGCAAGTCTTGGAACTAAAGGGATTACTTCACGCTCCAATCTACCATAAAAAGTTCCATCAGTAATAAAACATGCATCCAAAAAGTGAAGAATACAGAATTTGGAAGGTTTATTGGTTTTGCCATGTCAAAATTTGGACTTATGGACCTGATGGTGAATCTAGGAAATATTTAATAATTGTTTAAAAATTGGGACCTGTCAAATTCTCTATTTGTAGTGAGACTCAGGTACACCCGCATGCACTCCTTCTGACCTTCTTCCTGGGTCTGATTGTTAGATATCTCAGATATGCAGATTTTGTCTTTGCCTGCTTGTCAGAACCATGAATGTGCCATGGGTGTGGTGTGTCTTCCTGTCTACTCTCCCCTTGTTTACCTGCATGAGTGGTGGTGTCTGGGTTTGGGGTGGTGGGAAGGGCTTCACGGATGTCTAGTTTAAAGAGGCAGGGTGCAGTGAGACAAGCTGGTGTGGATATTTAATTTGCGGGCGGGTGGGGGGTGGATGGGGTGGGTCTGTTATATGAAACTTGATTTCTGCTGAAAGGGGTTGTAGAGCTCTCTCTAGTGGTGAGGATTAGTGAAAAAGCCACTAAGCGCTAAGACATGTTTTATCATATATAAATCATATATAAATTCACAGTTAAACATGTGTTGCAAGATTAAGAAATATTTGAAAATATTTGAAGCGAACCATTTTACCTTGGATTTTAGGTCGTGACAGTGTTTGTTTTTGGGTAGCCTTAATAAATATCACAGTATTTAACAAACCAGAATGTCTAACTACTCCCAAAACAGCACAACAAACAACAAAATTAAGTATATTCTGTTCATTGTGATCATCAATAAAATTACTCAATAATTGTTCTCAATGTACTGCAACAACTTGATACCTTAAGTCACATATGAACGTAGGACTGGCTTTGCCACGTAGCTCTGAATGATATGTGGTTGAAGGTGCTGTAATCCCACAGGGATGGGTATTTTCCTGATAAAACTGATAAAACTGTCCTGATTTTTTTTTTTACAAATATGTAAGTGCAGAAATATCTTTCAAAGCAGTCAGAATGCTGGTATTATTGCTGCAATGAGTGCTAGAAGTTTTTTAATATTTTAGCTGATAAACGGGGCATTTTCATTGAAATTTGAGAAACAATTGCTTTTCTGAATTTGTGCCCTGGTTGCAGCGTGACTTGTATTTTTCTCTGCTAAGTCTGTGGAGTCCATTGCCTCACTAGGGTATGAAACTGCAGTGAGACTCATTAATCCAGGCTTGGATCAATACATAATCAATACAGAAAGCCTTCTATCTCACACCCACAGGCCTCAAAGTTCAGAAGCACCAATTTATGAATGAATTACTTTTAATTATTTGAAGTGTTTATGACTTTGTAATATTTTTTATATAATACAGAAGTGATGCTGATACAGAGGCTTGAAACAGGGAAAAAATAATTGCGTGGTATAGTTTATGATAGGCGTGGGTGAGGAATGGGTTGGCAGGAAAGAGGAAAGACTAAGTATGAGAGAAACATGGAACACAGTGAACAGATATTGGGGATAAAAGTTGTGGCCTGTTAACTCTTCTGAGAGATTCTGGCAAGACAATTGGAATCATTATCCAGAGTGATAACACTCTCGCTCTGGCTAATGTTCTTGCTTCATTAGGGAAACAAATGGCAGCTGCTACACCTGCCAGTGGTTGTTTCGTGCTTCTGTTCATTCTGATGTTATCGGATGCACTGTGGGTTCGGGGGTGTGGGGGTTGCAGTTCCTGGGGTAGGTGTGCTAAGTGTTTGGGAGAGCAAATGTTACTATCTAGTCCATACAATTAAAATGGTATGTTCACCCGTCATTTTCCCCTATGTTTACCAGACTTGACGTTGTTCCCAAAATGGAAGTGGTGGGTCAGTTTGGAGCTTGGTGATCTTTATCTACCAGAATAATTATAGAACTGTGCTGGGTAATAACAAGCCTGCATTTCTCCCTCATGCTCACTTGTTTTGAAATTCAGCACTATAGTTGAGAGGCAGCTTCTGCTTTCTTTGTCCCCTTATGTTTTTGTTCATGCGAGATGGATTTCCTCTAGTGAATCCCAGTTGTAAATCAGAATGGGGACTGCTACTGTCTCTCTCCTATACTACTTATGGCCTGAAGGCATGCGCCAGCCAACTTCTTATTCTGATTTTCTGAGTTTTACACACTAGATATGTTGTTAAACTAGATATGGAGCTCACAAAGGCAGTATTTTCTGCAAACTAAGATTGATAATAAACAATTGGTAAAGCAACAGTTAGAAAACTACCACATTAGTTATATAAACCAGATTTACAGTCAACAAAGGGTGAAAGCTAAGATCTACCAGAAAACAATAGAAGCTGTTTAATTGCACATTTAAGCTGAGTTCTTAAATGTGCAATTATGGCGGGTAGTGGTCTCAATGTTTCTTGGAATCTGGGAAATATTTCAGTTTTTCAAATTCTTGTTTACAGGGTGAGCTGTTCATAATGCATTATGCATGTAAAGAATTGTGCAAAGGTCAGTAAACTAGGTTCTGTAGGAAATGAGAAATATGGCCCAATAAAAAAATGCACCCTTTCAAGTTGACTCATACCTTTTAAATTGTGTTTAAGAGTCTCACTCATAATAAATAAGCTAAAAACGAATACTTTTTTTATGTTAAAGATTTGGGCTTCCTGTTTGGTGTGATAATGTACAGCACCATTATTAAGAACTAAACTTGCGTCATAGTCTGTAAACAAGGCGGAACATAAACATAGTCTGAAACATGCACCCCTTTCACCTTATAGTATAGCTACAGAACATGTATATATACATCTGGAGCTATACGTCTTTCACTTGGGGCCCAATCTGACCTCTGATCTGTATTTTCATGGCCCTCTGGCATGGTGCACCGATCGATACAATCTATGACATTGGCTCCAGGGACTTACAGTTTTTCTTCACTTGGGTGTGGACACAGGTGACCTCTTCAGACAGGTTGGCATTGCCTGAGCGTACAGCAAATGGGAATCAAAGTTTCCAATACCAAAGCTCTACACCAAAAAATGTATGAATCTGTTTCCCTTTTATCGATTCTTCTCTCCTAAGAATTAAATATTGAAGAGTCGTCGATGAGCGACTCTCTATCGCTACATTTGACTCTTGCAAATGCAAATGCAATTTTAATTATGTGTTTTTTTTATTTTCTATTATTGCCTTGAAATGAATCCCTATCCTTCTGTATTTCACAGATCATGATATTATTTTTTCAACAACATAATTAGTTGTTCCTATCGGTCAAGAGAAAATGTCCTCCTTTATGCTTAGACTAATATACTGCTTGTACTAATACAAGTTACTAGAAAAGCTAAAGTAATGATAATAAAACAGATTACAAAAAAAAAAAAACATAATTATAATATTAATTGATTGTTCATTTATTCACCAAATTGATGTATTAATGATAAAAAATGTGGGGTTTTTTCACCAATCTGTATTTGTGCATAGGAAAAACATTTTCCACATTTACTCTGAGTTAATTTTCATGTACCGTGACCTTCAGATTACATTCTTTCTAGTTCTTTTGTGAACTCCAATTATTACAGGGTTTGTATTTAGCAATCATGGTAGATGATGGCTAACCAGAAATGTGTGGCCTTTCTTCAGTGTGATAGTAATCTCTGCCAGACACTTTCCTGTTCTGTGACAGTGCATTGAAGCAGTTGGGCTGGAATGTAATCAATGCCATCTACATACTTGGTTTTGACAGAGGTTGCCTAACAAAGCACATGTCAGGTTTTAATGTATTCATCTACATAGCAGGCCCCATTATATACAGTTTACAATTTCACATTTAATTCATTAATAAAGTTAGATGCATACAACAGCACCTTACCCATCCAGGGATTTGATCCTGTGTGTAGTTCTATTTCACAGGTTATTAACACCCGCTGTTCTATGACACTAACAATGCCACACTGATCTGGACCAATATCAGCATTCTGGGTCCCCACAGGGAAGCTTTCTTTGTTGAATAAATACATGGTGCCAACTTTTAGCCCAAACTTACTCAACAATGCCACCGTGGGACTAACAAACGAACCTAGCCATTTGCTATTTTTCCACCTTAAATAAAATAAATTCTAATGTATGTACGGATGCTGGAAATATTGAGTCATTATGGTAATTGCTCCCTGAAAAGGGTAGCTAGAGTTCAGAGTTCATTTACTGTTCACTATCCTCAAGGAGTGACAGATATGTTCTCTTTAACACTGGGGGTGTTTAATTTCAGAGGAAGAGCGAAGGAGGAAAGAAAAAAGCGAGGGAGATGGGGACCCTAGATCTTGCTGATGAAACTGATTTCACTATAGAAGAAAAAATAAATTTACAGTTTCATTATTATGACTGAGCATTGTGCCTTCCCTTATCCCCTATTATGCGCTTTCCATCCGTTATCCATGTGTTCTAACAGCTAGGGTATGGATGGCAGATTTGCAAAAAAAAAGAAAATGTGTCTGTTGTCCCTACATTGATGGTAATGACCAGAAAGTGCAGTTTGTGGTTCATTCTATATTAGGGAGTTTTCATTATTTCCCCTGTCTGTGTGTGGGGATATGGGCAGTTAACACAACAGTAAAAGGAATATCCACAATATTATTATTGTCTTTGTCTGTCTCTCTATCAATCTATTGATCTCCAATTATAATAATATTTATAAATATTGATCAATGTTATTTTACAACTTATTAAATGACAGTGACTTGCAGGAGAGGATGATTATACTTTAAATCAATATTCAACTAGTGATACTGTCATCACCGACGAGGTATTTAACTGTCTGTGTCTCTCCTCTCTCTATTCTGAGTGGTCTAAGAGGATCAGCTTGTTGTCTTCAGAAAGGTGGTTGACATAAGATTTGTAATCGTTGACAGGAACAGATGGACCTTTCATTGTCAGATGCCTGTCTGTATGTTAATGTGAACTGAGTTTCACCCGAGAGCCGCACAAGTGACCTGACCATGCACACACTTTATCCCTGCCTCGTCTGGATGCCTGTACCCCATTGCCATGTTCCTTAGAAAACGAGTGTTTTGTTAAAGATTAGAGAGGGGAAGGTTGGGAGAGAAGAGGAAGGACAGTTATTGCTGGTATGGGTGGGAAAGGAGGGCTTATAAGTATGAAGAACTGCTACTCACTGAGTTCCAAGGAAAGGCCAAGTTTACAGTTCATCGCTAAAAAGGTAAAATTTGCATGTTTATTTTTCTGCTGGGCAAGTGAGGGCGTTGCTCTTCACCCTCAACGCTCTTGGCACGGTGTCTAGACACCATTTGTCAACTGGCACTCGAAAATTTCCCCAAAAAAGAGGGAGAGAGTATGGACAAAGAAAGAGACTACACGGGGCGTGTCAAAGGACCCTGTAAACTATATCATACACCCCAACACCATGTTATTACTTAGAACTTATTAAAGACTTACTAAAGACCTACAATATGACCATTGTATAAGGTATTACTACGTTCATGTCACACATGTACAGAGCCTAATTAAACTTTCAGTTTCATATTAAGATTCTTTTTTCCAAAATGTTGACTAATTATATGTTTTACATTGATGCAGTGTGCTGGGAAATTATATCTTTGAAAATTTGATTTATATTCATTTGTCTTATATTTGTCTAAAGTGACATTAGATTTGCAAACTTTTCCTTCAAGTATTCCTTTAAAAAAAGATATGCAGCATTTACATTTAAATTAAAATGGTAATCAAAAATGTGATAAATTATATGGGATAAAGAAGCCCCTATAAACTGCCTTGAATAATTGTGACACTGAAATAAGATCTTTATTATTTGTTATTTGAATGAGGGGGTTGCACATTATTCTGTCTGGAAGTGACTGGATTAAGAAAATGATAAATTCTCCTACTCATGTTACCTAAGTAACTTTACTTTTACATTTCTACAGCTTTTCTGGGGCATTTGAAAAATGATAACCGATTGTAATTTATATTTTGTTTAAGATAATTATTGTTAATATTGAATATTGTTGGTGTTAAAATCTATGTGTCCATAGCTCAAAAAGCATGTCTAAGACTATAATGGTGACACATTATGTTTAAGGAAAATTAAAAGCAATGAATTCTTTTTTTTAAAAGTAACTGTAGATGCATTTTTTGAAAAGAAAGTCACGTGCCAAGCCTTTTTCGGGAATGAAAATGGTCAGTTTTTAGCTTGCTGATTCCTCACTTTAATTTGGCATGTGGATTTATGAGTCTCTTTCTTGCTTTGGGAGGCTGTTTAGCTGGGAAAGGGGTTACATCACATCTGCGGGGTATCAGAGCCTGCACATGGTGCAGGCCTTTTATGTGGCGTGAATGTGATAACTTTGCAGAAACAAAAGCAGTGCTGCTCCTCTATTGTAACAGTATCTCACATCAATTAGTTTTGCTGAGCCATTCCTCCTCAATCTTCCTCCACAATTGCATTTCAGTCCTGGGCAGTTTTTTCTTTCTCTTAAGATTGAGAAAAGTTGATTTAGAATTTCCGCATAAACTGCTATTGAATGTTTACTTACTGAGGTCATAACTACATGCACTTATATTACACGTCTTGTTTGATATTAACACTGCGGTAAGTAATTTAATTGTTACATACTAATTGACTGCTATTAGGCAATTTAGCTAACAACTCTGTTAAAAAAATCTATATATCATAATCTGTATATAATAATATTAGGAAAAGAGATAAAATGAAAAATGAGAGAAGCAGTTTTTACATTTGTTCTTATAATAAATATTGATAATTATTAAAATGCGAAAGTATGGAAATATTTCCACGGATGCAATCTATTGATATGATAATAACTTTTACATTGTCCTCTTGTAACTTCTACTACTTATAATGAAGTTAGCAATTTAGCAAAAATAAGCTCAAAAAAACAATGTTAACAGGTGCAATTACTTTTGGTATTTTTTATACTGTAACTTTAAATTATTTTATTAAAAACACTGTAAACTTGTCCTGAAACTTTTAAAGTACTACATAATCCAGTTATCTAGCTACTGGACCTTGGTGGTAACATGTTAGCTAGTTGCAGTCATGCCTTTTTAGAAAAGCCTATGGCTTACACTGGTTGAGTTCCATTCACACCTCCTGTGCATTCTTAGTTGCAAAAGTTCCCTACATATTTCTGGTTGGACCATACACATAAATTTACAACAAAATAAATCGGACATTAAAAAAGAAGAGTGCATTTAAGAGAGAAGGAAAGTGAGATGTGTATGCTAGTTGCACTTTGTATGACCCCAGCAGCATAAGTGGCTTGTTTGGAGGATATTGTTGCACTAAGCAAGAGAGCCCATCTGCATCAGTTGGTGCTAACCAAATTTGCCTACTCTCCCAAGAGATACTTCTGAAGTGAATTGAAATAAATGGTGGTGGCCATATTGGCTTTCAAGATTCTGGCTGGTGAACTTTTAACCTAGGGGTTTCCTGTCGGTCATCCAGTGACCTGTCTGAACTCTGACGAGTATAACCATGTCTACATGGTGACCACAGAGGTCATCTATAGAGTTTCTCCAGACAGGAAAGTGACTGTGGCTATACTGAAAAACCTATATCTTTCCAAGGTTTGGATGACAGAAAGAAGTCCAATGGTTACTAAGCAAATGGAAATATACTGTGAGTACATTTACTGTCACAGTTTTGTCACAGTTATTAGTTAAATTCAAAAATACATCCTTCCACACAATTTATATAATCTCAATACATTAATTAAAATTATGTACAGAAAGGTTTTTTTTCGCTGTAGATGATACGTATTATTATTATTATTATTATTATTATTATTATTATTATTAATAAAAATAATAACATGAACATCCTGATTGTATGCAGCACCCATTTCTACTTTGTAATAGAATGTCTTACCTTTTTCATTTACTCCAAAAATTCTGCGTTTTTACCCTGATAGATTATTGGCGTGTTATATACACATTAGTATAAATATTGGCAGGATCAATTTCACTCTGAAGTATATTTATCACATTCATAACGAGATAGGACTGACACCCCTTACTGAAATGTAGAAGGCTATCAGACAACTTAACCCCTTAAGGAAATATCCAAATTCGAGTTAAATCCAAATGATAAAATAATGCTTTAAAAGACGAGTATAACTGTATAACAGCTGACTGTGGCTGTGTGCTGCGTGTACAGGAAGCGAATAGCTGTATTTACAGCTCTGGTAATTAAAGTCATAAATTGTATTACTTGAAGTTGAAGTTTTATTACAATCAAAATGAATTGTATTACAATCAAAATGCAAGACATTTCATATCTGTGATGGCTTCCAGAAATAAAGAAGTTACAACCATGATAAAACATTGCAACCAATGTTCTCCTTGTTGGAGAAAAGGTTATAGAATATTTTGAGACAATGCCCTACTGGCTATCTTGCAGTGTACCACTTTCAAATTGCATTTACAAAGTCTAAATTTAAATCTTGATCTTAATCTTAATTCATATAACTTTAAACTTTAAAGCTTCTCTTATTTCTGTTATAAGAAACGGAAACAAAATTTGATTTTTATTTATTTATTTAATCATTAAGATCAGACTCTATAATAATAGTATGGCTCGACATGGTTTGCCTTGTGAACATGTCTGCCGTGGATGTGGTTGCTGACTTATTCAGAAATTGAAGTGACCCCAAGCATGATTGTTGACAGTTTTAATTTTTTAATGTATTTTTTTTATTTTGTAACACACAAAAGGGGGAAGAAGAGTTAATTTCTAAAACACATTTTTATTATGTTAGGGTCTTACCTCAGTGGTTGTCTAAAGTAGCAAAAAAAACAACCATGAAGAAGTGGCTTTTTCTTCCTTTTTTAATTATTTTGTGACTACCCATTATTTATTCACTTATCTCAAGTTTCGCATTCCAACCCTCTCTGGGAGAAAACAGTTAAATTTTCGGAGCGCATTCGTGCATAGATTTAATGAGTATCTGAAGGTAAGATTCATCTACTCTGTGTACAGAGAATGACTTATGCCATGCTGACACCTCCTCTTTCTTTTCTCCCCTCGCTACTCTTTCTTCGCCATAATGAATTCAAAAAGACCCCTTATTAGACATGGCACAGGCTCGGCACAAGGTTGTGGCAGAAGTTCAAAAGTTCACACTGTTCCCTGAAGGCTAATGTGCCACTACTGGTGTAATTTTTTGCCCCTTGTTTTTTCTTCCTTTTCCTCTCTTTCATTTCCTGTCAACTTTCCTTCCCTCTTTCTTCCTATTTATGTGCCACATCCGTTTATTCGCACTATTTACTTAGCAAGAGGTGGCTAAGATCTTGGACATTATTTCAACTGTGGGGTATTTGTCAACTCAACTCCCGCCCCCATAACACCCCTGTTTTTGTTTTCGGTGAAAATAAATCAAAATTCAACTACTTTCTCTTCGAGATTAAAAAATCAATCAGACCAACTATTTATGAACATACAACTACAGTTTTCTTGCATTGAGTGGTCGGATTTGGAGTTATTTATTGCTTAACAACAGTCTCATTGATGGCTATGTTGTGTCTGTTTATTTCCATTTAATTTGTGTAGATTAAGTACAGTTTTATTACATTCAATTAAAATATATTCATATTTAAGGTTCTTTTTCTCTTTATTTGAAGATTTCAAAAGCATCTACAATGGGAATAACAATATTGCCCTGTGATCTAAACTTGTGGAAAGAAAAGCACCATGAAAGTATTTTTACTGATTTCTGGAAAAAAAACAGGCTGGAAGATTGCTAGAGTTCTACCTCCCAGTGGGTGGCTGCAGAATAAAGAAAATTAGAAATAAAATATGCATGAATCCTAACAAGCGTGGCTTGAGACTGAGATCATTCATTGCATTACTGAAGTCAATAGAGTAGAGAAACCTATGTGGTTTACCTCCAGTGCACCTGCATGTACTGCTAATAATTTTGTTGTTCTAGGTTTTTACCATTCTTGCTTTCATGCACGACTTAAAAGTCAGAGGGTGTTAAAGATTGAATATGTAAACGTTGGATATTTTTGCCAAACAGCAATAAAAAAATTAAAATGAGATGGATCAATGTATAAGCAGGTTTTTAGGATTTTTTTCTTATAGAGTGTAAATCATATTTGACTGTATTTGCACACTTCAAAGGCTTCTCTGACAGGATAAACAGATGTAAAATGACCAAGCAGTAGCCCCTGTGCAGCATGCAGTATTTCCTTATATGCAGTTTAAAGAAAATGTGTAAATCTAGATTAATCACAGTCAGCAGTGGCAGATGCAAAACAGACCTGCTAGCTATTTCCCCCCTTTCTCATTTAAACCAGTTTGCAGCCCTTTTGCTCAGTTTAGCATATATGAGCTGGGGAAATCTTATTATGCCTTTCCTCTGAAGGTTAAAAGGAAAAGAAGACAAGATAAATAAATTAAAAAATAAAATAAAATTGGAAGTGAGAATCTTCATCAATAACAAAAAGCAGAATAGAACAAATTCAAACCCAGTGGTTGTAATCTGCCTCATGTCTGTTTCTCAGACTAATGGCGTAGCTATCAGAGGCTCTGGGTTCACCTAGAGGTTAGCGTTCCCAGATTCCTCATGCACTCACTCCCCCTTCCTCTTCCTTGCAAATGAGAATTTGATTTTTCCCTCCATTGGACACCATTCTTGGAGATTAATGACATTTTGACACAGAGCCAGGTGGGTGCCCCTGCAGCTCTAAGAAAATGAATGGGAATTCTACATCCTCTGCACAGAGAGCAAAGAAGGTATTTACATCTCCACACCCTAAATAGTAGTTATAAACTTTATATAAACGGTAGTTATAAAATGTCTAAAGTGAAAGCTCAAATTTTAAATAAAAAAAACATTTCGAAATAAAAAAATAAAAGGTTTAGCATTTGTATCATGAGCTGGTATGTGTTGATTGATCGTTTATGGTTGCAAACTCAATTGCTCATGCCCTGCGACGTGTCTGATGAACCCTAGGCCAATTTGAAAAGATGAAATTGTGTACGTGTTATCTTCTGCGCACCACTATATACCTATTTTCAGAATCAAACAGAATGCGCAGCTAATTCCCATTAAACGTTGCAATCCATCATTCTTGGACTCATTCTTGTTAGACCTTTTTGCCTTTTACTAAGCAATTATGAACAAAGTAAGCAAGAGGCCAGTCTACAGACTAGAGTCCAAAGCTGCCCCTCGTATGCTAAATAACAGCTGCAGTGGACCTATAGCGGACAGCTAGTTACTGGTGTATTGTTATGGCCCGGTTTTTGTGTTGCTGTTTGAGAAGCGGATCAGCTGAATATATAAGGAAGTGTGTCGTAACCCAGCATCAAACAAATAAGCAATGTAATGATTCCAATTGTAATTTAATATTGGTGTAAACAGCTGTTCGTCTGCTCTGTACGCTGGTGTTAAGCAATTTTGCCTCTTGCAAAAAAAAAAACTATTTAGATGAAAAAAAGCATAGTTGCATGCAGGGCTTTTGATTTGTAAAAGATGAGATACTGCATAAAGAAATAATCCTTGTTCATTTTTTTTATTTAAATATTTAAAATATTATTGTGGATTCATGGAGGATTCATTTGTTTGTTTCAAATAATCACAGAAGAAAGAAACAAAACAACATTAAATTGACTAAAGTAAATAAGCACACACATAAACTGACTAGCCACTCTTCAAAATGGTCAGAGAGAGGTGAAATAGAATCCTACACTCTTATAGCACAAGACACACTACTGATATAACAGTTTAACTCACTGGGGCTCAAATTGGTATTGGCAAAATAGATTTTACATAAAATATGGTTCATTATTTCCTTTAAAAAAGATTATTCCCATAAACACTTGGCTGGATGATTAGCTCCCAGATTATTTTTTTCTTTCTGGATCCCTCTACTGTTGTTAGTCTGCTGGGGTTTATGGCCTGCCCTGTGACCAATAATCTTTTCCTCCCACCCCTCCAGCCAGAAGCAGCTGTGTCATTTGTTTAGTGGTCAAGGCTTTCCCTCTGCTTTCCGGCCCCAGTGTTGTTGCAGAGGAAGGATGCTAAGCGGCTGGGTGTGGATCGAGCAGGGGCAGCCAACCATGTGTCTCTTGGAGAGGAATGCTTTTTCGGGGGTTCGCTCTCTAGGCTAACAATAGGTGGACTAGGCCTTGGGGAATCCCAGACTGTCATTCTGGTGAAATATGAACTTCCTGTCTGCTAACAAATGCAGGAAAGAGCTGAGGAAGGCAGACGTGCAGTCTGTTCCAGTGCTCAGAGATGGGGCAGGGCTCCCCTGCTGTACCTGCCACAGCCTTATCACTCCTCTAGTAGCTTTGTTTGTTTTTATAGAAAATTTATCTTGTTTTCACGTTTATTTCTCTGCACGATACAAGTTTTAGTTTGAATCCTGTGAAGTGCAAAAATGCAGTTTACTGCTGCCCTTTTACTTCATAGCTAATTAGAAGCAAATGGAGCATTGACAGTGAATTGCCTGGTTAGTTAAATACACGCAAACGATCCCCGCTCTGTTTTTAACAGGCTGGTCTTTCTGTGTGAAATTTTATGAATTAAATGTGAATGTTTAAAGTGTAATTATGTAATTATTACATCATGCATCGTAATTTATAACAGAAATCAGTAGATATCATAATGCTGGGCCAAAACAACGTGGCCTCCCTAGTCCAGCCGAGTCATGACCAAGTCGGTCTAGCACAGGTTTAGGTTTAAAAGCTGAGTAAATGAGTGACAGATGACAGATCGTGATGGTCATGTTTGGGTGTATTTTACTGACCTGGAAATGCACTCCCAATGCCCCGTTTGCTAAAACACAGGTCCCGTAGGCAATCATTGAACCGCAAGTTTAACTCAATGGCAGACATCATAAAGGCAGTTGAGGTGAAGCTCTTGTCAAGGTTCCTAGGGGTAAAATTGTTTTTTCAGCTTGTCACCGCAGCCAGCCAGCATCCATGTAGCACAAACCCACAGTAACACTAAACTGATTCCACAGCCACTTCCTCCCTGCCTCCATGCTGAAGCTCTGCAGAACGGACAGCACCCAATATTTTTATTAATCTTTTCTTTGTTTCTATATTGTATGGCAAACTATATGTCATTTCTAAAAAACACAAAAAAAATTTGAAAAGATTTACAAAGATGTTTATACTAGTTTTATAACTAGTTTATATAAATAATGACAATAAGATATGCATATATCAGTAAGATTTTGGTAGCTTGCAATGTGGAAGTGTGAATTTCTGTGTTTAAATATAAATTTCAGTTTTTACATTTTTAATAGGAAAGAGATTTTTTTAGTTATTAAGTAACTTCCTAGAAAAGCGCTTGAAAGAGAGTTATTTGTGTATATGTACGTTGAATGTATTTGGGGGAAATGCAGGGGGAAATGCAGGGGGAAAGGTCAAGTACTCTACGAGTTCCACTTTTTTTTTTTATCACAGTGACATTTGGCAGTAAGAGAACAATAATTTTTTACTTGACACATTCTATTTAACGCCAAGAATGGTAGCAAAACTTACATCGGAATCTAATAATCGCCTTAGACCACTTGATTCTCTCTGGCTTTTAGGTCATGTTGAGGAAGGCCATTTTATATTGTTATATCAGGCCACATTTTTCTGTCTATTCTACCTTTGCCTGTATTACATTGGGTTATTTAGGTCACTATAAACTCAAAGAATTTAGACTTGAATTTGATCTATGCAGACCACCACTTTCATAAAGCTGCCTTATTTAATAAATTAGAGCAACAGAAACATGGAATGATCTCTCCCAAAAATGGTACTGCCACACATAGTGTGTGTGTGTGTGTGTTGTGCATATGTGCGTGTGAGTGCTTGTGTGTGTGCGCGCGCGCGCTTGTGCGTGCTTGCGCGTGTATGTCTGTAAGATGCATTACACTGATAATAGGATGGACAATAGAATGCAATCGTTTTTGGGCTTAGCCGACCAACGGCCAGAATCACTGGAATTCTAGCGTGAGGCAATCAAAAACAAATTGAATGGAACGTTCACAGAGCGTGTTCTAATCAGCAGTATTCTAATTGTTTAAATTCAATGCAAACTGTTTTTTTTTTTTCGTGGGCAAGGTGGCGCCCAGATCAAACTAATCTTAAATTAAAGATTAATTTGTCTTCTTTCCAAAAAGCTATTATATTTGACATATGAAAAAAAAAATGTATTTTTGATATTTGAAGTTGATGTTCTTGATGTTTTTCTTGCATATATGTGTGGTGGTAAATGGTACCTTCCTGAAATTTACATATAAGGTAGCTACTCTTTCGAATTATTTAACTTATACATTATTTAAATACAAAATTAATATGTATTTTGATATAGAAGCTAATAAAAGTAAGAATTCCCACCACAATAATAAGCATAGATTCTACGGAGATTCTGAAATTGATGACGCAAAACAATTGAGTTTATTCCGTTATTCCATTAAAATCCGTTTATTCGCACTATTTACTTAGCAAGAGGTGGCTAAGATCTTGGACATTATTTCAACTGTGGGGTATTTATCAACTCAACTCCCGCCCCCATAACACCCCTGTTTTTGTTTTCGGTGAAAATAAATCTAAATTCAACTACTTTCTCTTCGAGATTAAAAAATCAATCAGACCAACTATTTATGAACATACAACTACAGTTTTCTTGCATTGAGTGGTCGGATTTGGAGTTATTTATTGCTTAACAACAGTCTCATTGATGGCTATGTTGTGTCTGTTTATTTCCATTTACTTTGTGTAGATTAAGTACAGTTTTATTACATTCGATTCAAATATATTCATATTTAAGGTTCTCTTTTTCTCTTTATTTGAAGATGTCAAAAGCATCTACAATGGGAATTACAATATTGCCCTGTGATCTAAACTCGTGGAAAGAAAAGCACCATGAACATTTTTGATAGTTGAAGTTGATGTTCTTGATGTTTTTCTTGCATATATGTGTGGTGGTAAATGGTACCTTCCTGAAATTTACATATAAGGTAGCTACTCTTTCGAATTATTTAACTTATACATTATTTAAATACAAAATTAATATGTATTTTGATATAGAAGCTAATAAAAGTAAGAATTCCCACCACATTAATAAGCATAGATTCTACGGAGATTCTGAAATTGATGACGCAAAACAATTGAGTTCAAATGGAACGCTTTCTCCCTACCGGTGCCGTTGGGTCCTATACAGAACAGCATAGGTGTTGGGATAAAAAATAAGGCACTTTAACAGGGATATATACACTAAACTACAGTAGCTAGCTCAAAACCAACTTTAGATTCTGAAACTGTGGACTGACTTATGTAATATCCGCTGGAAATTGTCTGATAACAAATCAGTTGCGGATACTGGCTTTGTAGCCTGTTAGGCACGATGCCGCTCTGCGGCCTTTAAAAGGCTCCCTGCTTCTCGCAGGGAGTGGAGCTTAGATAACAGCAAATCTGGGTCATCCAGACTGAAGGCGATGATGATTGCTGTCAAGTGCCTCCATAAATCTGGGTGCCAATACTTCTATCCCCCAAATCTTGCTTTTATTTTAGTCATGATAATGCACAAGCATCTGCGTGTATCACCACCTGATTAATAACACCGTATTTCTGTGTGTCACAAAGGTTGTTGTTGTTATTTATTTCTCAACTTTAAATGTTTGGTGTTATTGGTTTTAGTACTGTCATGAATCCGGTGTATGAGCCTTGATAATAGTAGTAATACTGAAACGATTAAATTTTTTTCAAGTGATAAATCCATTGGATCTGACATAAACATAGAAAGCACTGGGAAAAATAGAGTGCTAGTAAGGACAGAGAATTAAAATATGTGTAACATATTTTGATATTCAGAATTACTGGTCCAAGAAATCGCATATCCTAAATCATTCAAGGACCAGATGGTTTTAAAGTCTGTTTTTCTTGAAAGCAGACTGTATTCAGCTCCACCTTGCAGACACAAAAAACGAGTGTCTGCAAATCTCTCAGTGTGCAGGCTAAAACGGCATTCATGACATAGTATTATTGAAATTGCCTTGAATTTTTTCCTGCAATATTACTTTGACCTGCAATAAGTTCCCTCAATGCATTAGCACAATTGGCAGTTCAATAAATTAGTTAAAAAATATTATTATTAACTTATTTATTTATTATTTTTAAATAATAATAATAATAATCCCCTGTCTGATACCCTAGTGTTTTTGTTGTAATGGATTGTTTTATCAGAACCACAGTAGCTGCAGTCTTTCATTTAAAAACTTTTTTTTATCATTTTGAAAAAAAAGTTTTTCTCCCCAATTGGAATTGCTAGTTTTGCTTTTCCTTTTTTCTTTTTTTAAACAAAGAATTTCCTCAAACAATGGGAATCGGTTTGAATCAGTAGGTAATATCATAAATTGAAGTAATAATGGAGAAATATCTAATAGTGAAAAATTACTTGTCCTTTGTCCATATGGAAAGCATTCTTGTACTCTCCTTCCTTAACCTACTGGTGTTTCCTACCTTGTGGTTTGAGGAGCATATTCTATCGAGTTTTTCTCTTTTTGAAGAAGAAAAAATCTTACAAGAAAAGAGGCAGCATGTGTCTGCCGTTCCTCTGACTGGCTGCTTATTTTAAAAAGTGCTAAGGAGAACATGATTTATAAGTGGTAGGGTGGCAGCAATCCTTGGACATTAAACTTGGTTGATGTTGTACATTCCAAGGTGAACTCCTTGCATGGGGGAGAGTGTAGGTGGAATCAGAAAAGAACAGACAGCGAGAAGTGAAGACAGAGAGGGTGTTTTGATGTCGGTGACTTTGTAACAACTCCACAAAGTATTTTTCTATTTAATATCAATGTGTTACCATTAATGACTACATCAAGAACTGACTAGCTTATATTCATGTGTATTTTACCCCCTAAAACACAAAACAAATTTTTATATTAGGGTTATGATACGTATTAATATATTAAAATCCATGTCTGATTAATGAATTTTACAAATTTGAAAAGAACATTTTTTTTTTCAAAATTCTTGGCCACGGTTGAGGCGGAGAATAAGGTGTACTCAAGGGCCACAATAATATTTTCTTAACAAGTTTAATAAATTGTCAGTATTGCGCCTAACAGGGCTTTTGCAATGAATGATGAAGGGCTTAAAACAGACAGCCTAACGTACAGTGTGGCTTCCCTGCCTTTTTTTTTTTCCTCAGACCTCCTGGTATTTTATGCAGTTGTCCGAATTTTTTTAAATATTTTTTTTTTGGTAATTCTAAGCATTATAGTCTATTAGATATGTGGTTAAAACGTTTTGCAATTAACTATTTAATAGAATAAATTAGGGTTATAGCTAGTTATTTAACAAAATTGCACCATATATACCCATCTATAGAAGTTTAAGGTAAGACAAATTACTATCTCTGTGTGCGTAGGCTATTTATTTATTTAATGCGGGTGGAGGGTAAGGGTGCGTTCAATATTTTCCAATATTATCTGAAAGGTGGCAACCCTAATTGTGGGTTTCATGAGGTTCACAGCATGAAAATGCATAACAAATAAATTAGCCGACTTAACTCCAATGTTACAACATTTTTGCAGATTGAACTGCTCAAGCCAGGTAATAGCTAAATCCACAAGTTTTTCCATAGTGCACTTTACAGGTATTGTGACATTGAAGAAAAAAAAAAGTTATTGCATTATGTTTAGGTAAATAAATGAGAATACTGATGATACAAATAAAAATAACTAACTATAAAGATTCGATTGTTCTTGTTCTTGATTTGTCATGTAATTAAGTAGTAATTGCAGGGGTTATGCGTGGCCATGGAAGAGCCAGTGCAAACACAACTGTTAAAGGTTTGGCTTAAACTAGTAATCAACATATTGGTGTGATAATGGTGCAGTTTACATAATGAACAGCTGTTTTAGATATAGCATTTTAAAGGTTCTAATTGTGTTCTTGCTAGTCCCTCGGTGTACTGCAGACAAATTGTAGAGAAATGCACTGTTCAGCTCGGTATATACATAAATACAATTTTGGAGTGCTCTGGCTGATTGTTTTTATTTTTCAAGTATTTATTTGGTTGGTATCACATACAATTACAAACAGTCATGATTGAACATTCAATACATTGTAGCCAAACGCTAATTTACATTGATAATGTAAAAACATACAAAACAATGATAGCAGTAAAATGCAATAAATAAAAAAAATATCAGAAATTGGTTACGGGTGGTTATCTGTTGTCACCGTGGTGAGAATTTGAGAATAAACATAGAAAATTGCAGTTACATGTTCTCAATTTTTTATATGTAGATAATGTTGAGTTTTGTAACAGCTTGAATAGGACTTTTGCAATAATACCTACAAAATAGTATTTTTTCTCAATTAGCGGCGCTAAATTTATGCCGGACTGTGCTATAAGTAGTGCTTCAAATTACCATTTTCAGCAGTAGCCCTAAATAATACACCTTTTTTCCAGACAAAAATCTAAATCAACCTTTGCTCTCGAGTTACTTGCATTATGGGCACAATATGCAAACTTAGATTCCATGGAATTTCTCATAAATATTTAATAACTCACTTCCTTATGTCCATTGTGCTTTCTGATACCTTTTTGTTTAGTTGTATGGAATGGCAGTCATCTTGGATTCTGGGTAAAATTCTCAGAGATTTCTTCATTTTGTCTTGGTGTCTATTTAAATGGAAAGTGACAGATTTTCCAAAAGTTTCTTTTTACTAAATGTATAAAAATATTATGTTTGATTGGGTTACTTTATGATTATCCCGTTTAACTCTTAAGATGCTACATTGCTAGAAACTTCAAATTTATCAACCTATGTTAGCCGGTAATATCAATAAGTACGATAAGCAGACTTGTACCACAAATACTCTTTTGTACTGGCAGTGGGCACAGCAGCACCCCCTCAGTACAGCCTTTGCATGAAATTCCCATGGAATTCCAGCCATAGTGAAGTAGGGTCACGGCTAGTTTAGAAGGTAGTCTGCGGGTGAGAGTTGCTTTGTATGGGTTGGTCAGCGGTAAAAGAATGCACTGTGAGGAGACCCCTCCTTTGCTTGTGCCTACAACCCTCTGTATCACCCCACCTCTACTCAGGCCTTGTCCATTAGTCCAGTCTAGTGGGAGGGGAGGAGTGGGTGAGGGGATGCTTGAGAGGTCATGCAACGGTCAAATCCAACCCTTACCACAAAACGCTTTCCTAACACAGCCCTGTATTATTGAATGTCAGCCTCCTTTGCCCTGCGACCTGCATCTGACTGTTTTTAGGTGGCAGGAAAAAGAAAACATGGTTTCACTCTTTAGCGGCAAAGCTGACCGTATGTTAGCTGTGCACCAGCACTTTGAAATGGTCTTACTTGATGGATTGACAAAGGCTCTTCTATCAAGAAATGATAGTAATGTCAGCTCCACCAGTGGACAACATGCACTATATCTTCTTGCACTCTAAAAGGTCTATAATCTGACTTAATTTTTTTTAATGTAATGAACAGAAACTTTGACAACCTACTGCTAATTTATTCCAGTACACTAATAAATCCAACTTGATAGCAGCAGTGCAGTCTAATTGTCTGTATGTCTTATCACATGCAATCTCCATGTTCGCTAGTGTTCTCACCTATAATCTCAGTCATGTGGATCATGTGGCTAAAGAAGATTCTGGAATTGAAAAAAAACTATGACTTCTCTTCTCTGACATGTATGTGTTTGTTATTCTTCTTGTTTCTGTCATTATTTTTGGTGTGACTGGCAGCCAAGAACTTGTACGTAATTACAAATTACATAATTTCTGCTTTTTCTCTATAACAAATAACATTTTCAGAGCTTGCAGTGGAAGATCTTGTTTTATCCTAGTGATAAAGTTTTGCTTTAAAATGGCATAGAGTACCTTTAATCAATGCAATGAGGCCGACAATGGCTTCAACATCTGTCTGCCCTATAGTTGCAGACAAAGTAAGGTCTCAGCCGTTTATACATCATTTGGAACAATCCAAATAAATAAGGTTTTCAAAACAGAGCAAATTTAACTGTCAGAGAAATAGAAATATATTCGGGTTTTTTTACACCCTCTGGGCCATGCCTTTCAGAACAGGGTAATTAACTTGGTAGTGTTGAGCATGAAAAATGATTAGCGTAATATAGTTATTAGTTTAATTTAAAGAGGACTAAAAACAGCTCTTTTATTAGACATCTGTTGAACATGTTATATGCATGTCACATTCCGTATATCCCAGATTAACAAATCTGGTAATTAATATAAGATTTTTTATTAATTTTATACAAATAAACCATGATCCAGCTGGACAGATCTGTGAGCACAAAAAAAAAGAAAAAGACAAAAAAAAGGGGGTACAAACATCTTAGCAAAAAATGTTTTTTGATTTGGTTAATAATAATAATAATAATAATAATAATAATAATAATAATAATAATAATAATAATAATAATAATAATAATTTAAGTACTAAAATTAATACTAAAATAATTAAAAATCAAGTCGTAGTGGACAAAATGTTTTGCCAGCAAAATAAATTAGTTTAAATATTTATTTCAGGATTATAGCTGTCACGAATAAAAGGATAATCAATAAAAATAAAAATTAGGGAACTTTCTGCTGACCTACTGTACTCAAGTGTTTCATTTAACTGCTTTACTCCATTATATTCGTTAGTTAACTTGGCCTGGAAGTAATGTAAACGAGCTAATGTTTCCTTACTGTCAGGCGTGTTTTCAGGAAGAATATCGATCATTGAACACCGAGGAAACTTTCAATGTTTCACTTACCGTGCACGGGTCAAAACAACGGCAGTTTGTGAAACTTTGTGAAACAGTGTTTTAAGAACCCGAGAAAGTTAAATATCTCAGTTGAACAAGCAACTATTTATTTTAACTTTTTAAGTACTTTAAGTTCCTTTTTGAAATTTAGATTTATAATGGATATCACTTAAATGCAAGTAATTGCATCTGATCAGACTCGAGCAAATCGAAGTTTTGGGTACAATACCTGAGGGTAAACGAGTGTATTCATTTTATCTTTTAATGTCGCTATTTATGAAACCTGCGCGCGTAGACATTGGTTTTTTATTTTATTTCCAAATGTACTTATGTACATGGGCAGACCTATTTAAAGAAAATCGATGTAATTGTCAATTTAGTAAACTCAGTATAAATGACATTATTGTTGTGGTATTAGTAGGTTACATGTAGGTGAAAAACATTGATTGTTTCGTTAACACTTATTTTCCTTAAGCAAAATGTTAGTAATCTTTGTTCACTAGTCAGAACCCAGGTTTCACCCAAATGTTATTACTGACAATGTTACGCGAATATATTATTTACCAAACATTTTTATTGTCATTTTGAGGAAACACAAGCAAAATTTCAGAAATAATGTCTTGTTTGCATTTTTTTATTACTCAATATACCGCCACCTGCATTGTTATAAATTATTTTTTAACACATCCTTAACCTTTCGCAAAATCTGGAAATTTGTTTTTTGTACATACAATAATAATTATTATTATTTTTTTTACGTCACAAATAATACATTTCCTGTGGGTGATTAATTTTTCGTTTAAGAAATATTTTGTATTAAGAAATCAAAAATGTCAATATATCTGAAACTGGCAGCTACTCTGCATTACTCTTTTTAACGATTTACTATTTCCAACAAACGACATGTGTTTGTAGTTTTTTTCAAGTAGCTTTGAAAAAGTTCCGAACTAAATCATGATATATGTATCGAATTTAATTATTGTTATGACTGGTTTATATAGTCGTTAATACTAATACGTATGTCTTAATATTGTATTGATTTTGTTCGTATTTAAATTGAAACGTTTGTTCATAGTAGCTTAATAAAAACCCACCCTGCAAATGCTAGGCTACATTAAATTTTGTAATTTGGGTTATAATCAGGTAGACTATATAGTTTACTGTGAAATTACATTACGTTATATTTTCTAGCATTATTCGTTTTTTTTTTTTGTTAAACTAGTTAAAATATGTAATCAGAACTATTGCTCCAATACAATACAAAATATTGTATCTTTTTTGAAAAATTAAAAACTGTTAGAATTCATGCATGTATGTTTTGTGCACCGGTTTACGCAAATACTTGATGATATAATACTAGATGACTGTGTATACCGATTATCATTTAATTTTCCTTGTCTTTATGAAGAGGAAGTCCATTACAGTGCATATTTACTGGAAATATAGTGTTTAAATTTAAATGAAGAAATGAATGAATCCATTGCATATGCGTTCAAGACAGTGGCTCTACCCCGACTCATTTGCCGAATTGATTATGGTTCTATTGCTGCTTAATAGTTTCACACCAGTGGACGTTTAGTATAAAGGTAAACTTTAAAAATATACTTATTTTAAGTGATATAATCTGACATGAGATTTTTTTTTTAGCTTCAGTTTGTATCGTTTGATGTCGAAAGTCTGAAACGTGGGTGCGTGTTTGAATTGTGTTATAGGCCTTGTATGTTATCGTAACTCTCAAGTAAATCACGTTCTTTTTTATCAGTAATGTTCCAAAGTTTTTTATATTATGAGACTCCTAAGTTTACATAAACTACTCAAATTTGTATTTTGGGCGTTTATGTAGGCTAGATAAGTATTTTATGATCTAGAGTTAATGTCTGCTTGAATTAGAGGCGTTTGGGGAGATGCCGGACACCCTTTAAAGACATATTTTTAATGATTTTAGATTAAATCGTTTCCGCTGATTTTTTATCGTGCTTTAGAAGCATTTTAACATTTTTTTTTTAACTTACATTAGGTCATCTCATTGTAAGAATACAATTCAACAATCGTGGCTGAAATAAACTAATTGAAAAACGAATTTTGGACTATTCGAATCATTACCTATAAAAAGGCCATTATTATTCCGTTTTATTTAACCTAAACCTAATATAATTAATTCATATAATCATTTTGCACCAGAAATACCATGAAGTGTATAAGTTTAAAAATAAATACATTTTGCTGCAAGCTTCTAAAAAGGAAAAACTAACAGTAGTGATGAAACAATCAAAGTCATATAAAATAAAAGTAGTAAATCCTAATATGTTTTTTGAGTCATTATGTACATTTTTAAAATAATGCACAATATTACTTAATGTTATAATGCCCGATTTTGCCAGAATCGAGGAATTTAGAGAGGAAAGATTTTCAACATTCAGTATTAACGTTCAATTTAGAAATATACTTATATATCAAAAACATGCAATTTACTCACTGTTATAGCTGCTGTAATACTAATTTTCAGTGAGGTGTAAATGATTTTAATCTGTGAGAAGGGAATGATCCCATCTGTATATGTATGTGAGACCGGGGGTTGGTCTCTGCCACTGCATAAGAGGAGTCAGAAACATTATAATGAAACATTATAATTATAAGATAAGGTAAAGAAGTCTAATAAAAATTGTGAATATTGGTGTGTTGTATTTCCCTGTGATCTGAAACATAATAACAACAGTAAAATATTTTTGAAAAACTTTTAAACCAAAAAGAGTTTGAGGAAATGGTTTTATTCACTCCATTATGTTTATTCCACATGAATTCATGATTAACCTTTACATCTGACAATTAGACCTCCCCAACTTTTTGTATTAGAAGTATGTTATTACATGTAGGTTTTATTTCTTATTAGAGTTTAGCCTTTTTAAAAGAATATTTCTCTAAGAAACTGAATCTATTGCAGGGCAATATTCATTGCTAGACTATAATTTAAAAAAAAAATTTTTTTATCGAATTACAAATAAGTTACTAGGAATAAAACTTAGTAGGAACAAATTGTTGATATTGTGAAAAGGGAAAATCTGTTAAAAAGAGTTTCTCAGCACAATGAATACTATTATTTTTGTTCTTACTCATTAAGGCTTGGACCAAATCAAAATTGACGACCTGCTAATTGCACTTTACACAATTCTATGTAATAACCTTTTCTTTTTATGAGTGGAAGAAATAAGATACTTACAAAAAATAAAGAAAACACTATTAAATTTGATTAGCAGGTTGCCAAAGTTTTGATTTTGTCCCAGCCCAAGTTAGATTTTTCATTTATTTAATTTAATTAATAGAGAATAGAATTTATGATAATTTGTTTCATTTTTATACATACCAAAAAGTTAACACTTTGACCATCCAAAATCGAAACACTCCCAATGTTGACATTTACATCTTTTGTCGTATTAAAAACATAACATAATTTATGTTTTTCAAATTTCATACCTTTATTTAAATCTTGTCCCAGCCGAGATCTGGAGATTGCCTTTAGGCATTCAAATGTATTTATAATTCTGCTTTATGTGTATATTTGCTACTGTGTGCCTTTTCCGTAAATATTCTCTGTAATATAAGTAATGTGATGAACACAAATAGAACTCTAAAAGAGAGAAAATGTAAACCTACCAATACCAAAAAGACATTAACTGAAATTAATAAAATTGATATTAACGAGTAAAACCTCAAGTGAAAGGGATTGATACGGTGCAGTTGTAATTTATGGAGCTGAAACATATAGCCACTTATTGGATGCCTTCATAGAAACATGCACTTTCTGTCATTCTTTTACTGGCTTTTATTTTTTAATGCATTCATTTATTTGCTTCTTTCTTATCAAAGCAGCTGCATGGGAGGCGTATGTGCTATTTCTGTCCATGTTCACTGCAGTCTGGTGTTTTCTACTAAGAGAAACACGATGACCAGGCTGCACAACTGATCAGATAAGTGTTTTTACATTGTGCTTCATCTCTTAGACACCCCTGGTAGGGATGGAGCACACAACATTCATTGCCTCTTTCAAAAGTGGTGCATTGTTAAAGCAGATTAATCACTCAGGAGACACATAAAATTATTCCCAGAGAAAGTTTCAGAAACCTGGCAAACACCCAGACCCAGCTCCAGGAGTTCAAAGTAATTTTTGTCCCTTTTTTCCATATATAACATCCTTTCTTTTTAGATGCGTTTTTCTCTTGTGGAGGTCAGTCCAGCAGCAATACTGAGCCAAAATTCAGGTGTCAGCTGGTCCTATGCAATGTCAAACACATCATGCTCTTTTCCAAAGCATGACACACTTAAAAATGGCTACAGTGAACTACCGCAGAACTACTGAAAACAACACTGTGTTGTGTTTAATACAAAAAATGACAGTGAAATTCAAGTGAAAATGTCAATGTCATTTAGATTGGTTATATCGGCTCTAAAAGTGGTTTAACTTGGTGCTTTTTTGGCTTTTTGTTAATGTCAGTGTGCTAAAGCTCATCATTGAATATTCATATTGAGAATTAAATTGATAATGTAGTCTGGAAGTATATATGGATGCCGTAACACTTTTTGCATTGTTTAAATTGATTTCTTATTACAAAATGAAAAAAACACTATAGCAAAGGGATTACATAATAGTTTAAATCTGAACAGTGTGTAAAAAGAGGATTACAAGTCCACAATCATCATAATAATGTTTTCAGCACTGTATGAAGCAAGACATTTATATTTATATTCTATGTCATTTGTGATATTACAACATTCCCAGTCAAGACAATGAGCTTGCATAGAGGCCATTTCATTAGTTTATTACGTCTTTTTTGATGCACAGAGGTCTTAAATCATCTTATGAGAGAAACATGTAGGCCTGTAAAGGGTTATAGAAATAAATCCTGTTGACATTTGTTCAGACACATACATACATACACACTCACACACTGCCTCCGTCATTCCTTCCCTTGCTCTTTTGCTTGGTGCCCAGGACCTGTCTGCTTGTTTTAATTGTCTTTCTGGAGGCAAAGGGGACCTTTGATAAGGTGAGAGACGAGGAGACAAAAGGGTTTCTCAAGCCCTTTTGGCTCTCGTCTGTGACACTGTTTGTGTGGGATGGGGGTGGTTGTGCTAGAGGACAACGGGAATAAACCACAGACCTCCGATGTTGGCTCTGGGAAGAAATGGCCATTTGATTTAAGGATTCCATTCTGTGTGCTTAAAGGAAATAAAGAGCTGTAGGAAGCAATGGTGATCATCATCAATTAAACTGTTAAAAACTAAGATGGTGGTAGTTTAAAGAATGAAATACACCATGAACGTTTTTGATACAGGCATGTATTCTATCCATGTTACTATTTTATATTAAAAAATTGGAGGTGATGTTTTATACAAAAAAAAAAAAAAATGATGAATCAAATGGATGTAATTAAGAGGACATATTATATTCAGATCATTTTTTAGCTATATGAAGTGGTAGATTGACATTATTTCTGTTTTAACTGGGGATGTAGGACATATTGCTCTCCTGATCCTTTTATTTTGCAAATAAAGTGCTCTATAGTCTTGTAATTTAGTAAATATGGTAAAGATTAATGGTGGTTTAAGAACTCTCGTGCCACTCCTTGGACTGTTTCTAGAGACAGATACAAATACCAGTTATTGTAGAAATGGTGTTAGGCCTTGGTAATAGGGTGTACCCCAGCAAAAAACAAATGAATATGTCATTTTCCCAGGTGCTATCCTACATCTGTACAGAAACACAGTGATCTCACTAGAAACCAAAAATGTTTATATACTTAGAACTCACAATTCCGGACATAACATATAACACAAAACAAATTACAGCCTTTGCAGCATGTACACCGTTTTGCATTTTGGCACTGATCTTTTGTTGTCCTTCACGGGTGATGAATGACACTTTTAATTTGCAAGTGAGCAAAACGACAGGAAAGATTTAATTGTCTTAAAAGGGCTTAAACTGATTTTTTTTTCAGTAGCCTATCAGGTAAATAAAATAAACAGCCTGGATCTTGTGTAATATACTATTTACGCTAAAGACAGTGGTTTGAGCTCAACGGGGCTGGGCTGGTGAATATGGTCATATTTACTTTTTCCTTACAACTTCTTTCTGTATCATTCTATACAATGTTCTCGTTTCTTTACTTTGAGCTATAATTTCCCTAGAAAATTTAATTTAGCCATTAGAGATGTTGTGTCATTTCTGTGCTGCAACACCATGCACCTTTCCTGTCTTGCTATTAGAGAATTATTGTTTACAGTTAAACATTTGAATTGGTGGTGTAAGTCTGAGGTGGGGGATTTAGGGAGCTAAAGTCACTGTTTAGAACTGTTGAAGGAGAGACATTTATCCTACAGGCTCACAATTATGAGTCGTAAATTCCTCCCAGGGTCCTACATCAAAGACGGCAGTGCTTCTCCAAAAGCCCTGGCTTACCAAATCGTTATGCCTGCAGAAGGGCACAGAAAGACAGCAGGCGAAGGGCCTCACATTTTGTGGCTTTAGTCCAGTCCTTTAGACCATACACATACACATGGTCTCATGCATAGTCCTCAAGTCTGATAAAACTGATAAAAAATGCAAAAGATATTATAATAAAAAGGATTATATAAACAACAGTTATGAATAATGGTTAGAGAATATTAATAGGGAATAAAACTACTATGGGATAATGGTTAGCAGAAAAAAAGTTTGCCGCCAAATGTGCAATCCCATTGAAGTGCTTAATCTTGGATGATACAATTTACATATGTTTAGTTTAAAATCCTCTTTTAACCTCGAAACACAAGAGACATATTGAGTTGATTTACTTTAGCCATAATTCTATCAGTTTGAGATTCATGTCTCACTATATCATCCATTTGTGAAGTCCGATCTTTCGTCCTTCGCCTACACTTCAAGTTATGAATTTTCTTTCAGTTTCGTTTTCAGGTACTTATGTGGGGTTAATTTTAATAATTTATTTCACCTATTTAAAGATTTTATTTGCATACATTTTAGGGCTTACTTAATTGCTGTGCTAATGATATAAGGCTCTCTCTCTATTTAGGAGGCTTTAAATGGTCTCAAATGGATGAATAGTTTAAATGCTTTGAATAATTAGGATCATGTGTTTATAGTTCTCCCAGTACATGACCATTAACACTCTGGAACAGGGATGTTATGGTGGTGATACCTATGAAACCATTGCTGTGATTTCAGGTAGAGATGTTTCTGTCGTCCCTATGGAGAACAAGCTTTTACTGAAAAAAAATACTTTTAAACTCAAAAGAAACTATTCATCCGATGGATAAAAAGATTTGAGATCACATAGCTGCTTTTTTGACTGGAAGGTTAAGCAATGCATCCCTGGCTTTCTTAACCAATTTAGTAGTTGATTCCATCTATCTCTTGTGCCCTCTCTCCATGTTTTTTTTAGAGGACTGCTTTAAGCTTGTGACAGTAGCCCAGTAATGAGGAAAAATGTTTCAATTTAACCAGGAGTATGTTCAAATTGAAGAGGGGGCTGTTGACCCGATTTTATTTTTCTAATGAAGCACAGCAGCAGCAGCAGCAGCGGCCATCGCAGTCACACCCACTCTCTGTCTTGCAAGCTTTCCGTCCTCCCCCTATCAATGGCTTCTGGGGCACTCTGCCGCTTTCTGCTTCACCTTATCATTTAGGTTCATGCAGGGGTCAGGCCTCACTGTGCACTGTGCACTTTCTGATCGAAGGAAAGAGTGCAATTACCAGAGCAAGTTTGTGCGGGTATATTGTTCTTTGTTCCAAATCCGACAGATCTCAAATTATAGCTGCTTAATATTGATAAACTTCTCTGGCCTTGGTCAAGACACATTTCACTTTTCATTTAGTTTGGACTGAGATCTTAAGAAAGCCTTTGATGCTACATGGTTTACTCTTTTTCATCATTTTTATTATCATTCAATTGCATATACTCGTGGTTGCTGAGCCTCAAAATGTGTTGTTTTACGCTGTATGCTATCTGAGGTCCATCTGCCAACTCAGTGGCCAACTCTATGAACAGCTCCATTTAGGCCTCCATTTTCCTCTGAGGATTAGCCAGGTCTAATGATACTTTCTTCTCCACATTTTCCCTTAATTTAGGTGACACTTACTAGGGTCAGGATGCTGTCACCAACTAATTGAGTTGAACTATCTTTGTCTTTCACCAGGATTTTAAGTTCTCTATTTGCAGAAAGGGAGAAATGCTATTTTTTCTTTAGCTTATCGTTAGGGAAAGGTGATCAATCAAAATCTTTGGAGTTGCTTTGTATCTGTCCAGTTTAGTAATTGTAGATCAATTATTCCCAACATCTCCTATACAAGGTATATAGAATTTAATTCTGAAGTGAAAAATATATCTTACCTTACAACACTGGCCATAGTACAACAAATACCAGATAAAACCAGAAAAAATATTTTTGAATTAGCATTGAGCTTTGAAATATTGTTTGAAGTACAATATAAATATACTTACATTGATTTTTCCATTTTGATGAAAATGCACAATGTACCTTGAGGGCTTCCATAAATCAATTGTGTTATGCAAAAGGGATTTGGAATGTTTTCACGGAGAGAACTGATGTGATGTTGCCAGACCTCCTAATTGTCCCCACCCCTGGTCATGACGCCAATTATGTTCCGTTAAAGAACAATATTGTATGTAATTGAGTGTGGTTGTCAAAGTTAAATGTTTAGGAAGCACACTTAGAAAAAGACTAAAAAGACGCTGGCTGCAGGTTTTACAGAGACTCTTTGGTAATTTAGGTAGAGGCTCTGATTAGTTCCCCTGTGGGGATAATGACTATGGGACTATGACAGGAAGCATCGCAATATTATTTGTTGGAAAATATTTGGGGTGAACAACATTTGGAGTTCTTTTTTTTCTATTGATAGCCATATCATCATACCTTCACTGATGATGGGTTCATCATTACAGTTTACAATTGAGTTGCTTAGTAGATACTTCTATCCAAAGTAACTTTAGGTTAAGTACCTTGATCAAGGGTACAACAGCTGGGTTGGGATTTGAATCAGCAATCTTTTGAGTTCAATCCTGTCACCTTAACTGCTACACCACCAGCTGTCCAACTCTTCCACCCTGATCACACAATTATTCTCACTAAATGTATTTCATACTTTAAAGCGAGTGAAGCATTTTTGTTTGGGTGTCATGTCTTGGAATAAACCTACATCCCAAACACCTCCCCCCTTCGTTTACATTTTGTGCAGTTCGTGATTGACCTACACCCCAATTAAATGGGAATTTAATGAGAGAATACGTTAACCTCCTCAGGTCACAATAACACAAATCACCTTTTTATTACAGTAGCAGCCATTCTATTCTTAACGCCATGCTCAGAACATAATAATAAATAGGTGAAACAAAAGACCAACATTTACTATAATCTGTGTGGCTAAGGTGAGCATTACTCAGCATTGTGATTCACATCTAGCATATCACCTCTAAGTTAAACCATGCCAATGTTAAATACATATATACACTGCACATATATGTCAAGTTGTGAAAAATGAGGAATGTTTTAATAAAAGCATTTATAGACTATAGACTTTATTGGCAATGGGTATCCTTATCCAGTGCTTGTATCGACAAGGAATCAGTTGTTTTGTGTGTGTGTGTGACATATCCTGTGTGTACACTGTAGGCAGGTGCACAAATGCTATTGTACTGAATGAGATATTTAGAAGCTTCTAATTTCTGTCTATGTTCCTCAATCTCAGAAACAAAGAGGCACTTAGAATCAGAAGGATCATTCTTCCTTGGGCTGCCACACACCCAGGGAGTATGCTTGAATGTGCTGTTACCACTGGTAACTGGCAGACAGGCACAAACCTCGGGGAATGGTACAGCATGTTAATTAAAACAGACCATAGCCCACTAAACTGACTACAGACTCGGTATCTGTTCAAAAGAATGAAGATGTTTTCAGCAGAAATAATTAAGTAGTATTAAATTAAGAGTATTTTGGAATTTTGCATAAGGACGAGGGGGCTTCAAAGTATGCAATAGTTTACTTTAATTCAGCCATCACACCTATATGAAATCTCATCCCGCATTTATTGTTTTCATGAATCAGTCAGTGTCTTTATGGGAAACAATGATGATATTAATTTGTTTCCCATAAAAGTAAAGATCTGTTTTCAAAGGTAAAAACAAAGCAGCTGTATAAAAGACAGAGGAAATAAAATGTATAAACAAATAACAGTATGCTAATAACAGCTATACGCAACAGTTACATTCTGAGTGTGCATAACAATGTCGGTTTAGGCAAATTGAGGATTTTGCAGTAGTTGGGTGACAGACGAGGGGGCGCAGAGGGAGGCATGGCTGATATCTGAAGCCATCCAGCCCCGTTGACCGTGGCCATGGAGGGGACAGAGGAGGTGACGCAGATATTGTTAATTGGCTGTACTGAACTCCCCCCGGAAGGTGATTATGGATGACCCCTGCGCTGCTCGATGTGGTTTCCCAGGGCCAAGCCTGTGCTGGTTATACTGTGCCGCTCGGTGCCGAGTGGCCTGAATCCTCCTAGCTCATTATTAATCCAGGCGACAGTGAAACAGGCTATCAGGAAAGCCATCCAGAGCTTGGGGGGCAGGGTGGACGAGTTCAGTTACGAGTTATACCATGGCCGCAGCTGTGGTCATACATTAGCAATGCTTGTTCAGAGTGAACTTGGAATAGCCTAGTATATCTGAATCCAAACCCTTAATTTGAATAAAATGGCACTTTTACCAGACTGCTATATTTTATAACAATGCTGCAATACCACAATTATGGAATACATTTATAGCAGTAACATGGTTAACGTGGGACACACATACACACACACACTTTCTCTCTCTCTCATATATATAAACTATCACATATATACACATATATCCCTCTCCCTCTCTCTTTCTCTCCCTCTGTATGACACACGTCCATATACCTTTATATGTGTATATGTAAAAGCATATTAGAAATGCATTCTGATTATTATTATTATTATTACTTTAATTTTATAGATGAATAATCCTTTTCATTTTCATGTCAGTTGCTAAAGTGTGCTTTACATTCATTTTCACTATGTTTTTCCCAGTTCAGCATTGAGGATTGCACTAAAACATTTCCCAATTAAGCCATTTTACCGAATTTTAATAGATCTTTCGGGGGCCTGATGAAAGAGACGGAGAGAAAGAAAAAAAATCAATCTAATTTTATGAAGCCCAATAAAAATGTCTCTCATAAATTGCTTCAAGGCTCTATGAGCACTCTTTTCAATAGCCACTACCAACCAATAATGAAATATTGCCATAGAATACAAATTAATCTCATTGCCTCTACACCCGCACACACACATACTCCTTGATGAAGCCTTTATAAAGCAGCATGTCAGCAACGACTGCAGCTCTAAGCATCTAGTTCTTCTATGATAAGAAGTTGAGCAACATGACATGTGCATGCTTTTAGTGTGGCATAGAGCCCTGCCAATACAGGTTACCGGATTACCATTGTCAGGTCTCTTCCGATTCCATTGCATACCATTTATTTTCTGCAGTCAGAGCCTTTTATGCTAGTGATGCAGACCTGAATCGAATATAAAAACCAGTCAGTGGTATAAGTACGCAGGCAGCGATTAACCCTTCCTGGTGGCCCTTTGTTGCATTATTTGTATGAGTAGATCTATGAGATGTGAGGCAAAGTAGGGTTAAATAGGTACAATGTCTCATCCACATATTCCTGGAAATGCTTATAAATTTGCTACATTTCTTTAACAAACTTTTGGATAGTGCTCTATCTAAGACCTCTGGAAGAGATCACTGAGTATTAACTAATTGTAGCTTTACCTTGTGTGGAAGCTGGGAATTAAGGGAGCCTGTGCCTATGATTGATAAACAGGCCACAGGGACCAATCCAATTCTCTCCCCTATTGCACCTTGTCACAGCTGTCCCCACACTGGTCCCCGAGTGATTGTGTACCACCATAGACTATTGCCGCTATCTCGTTAGAGGTGACGGTGCTCGTCCATCGCAGAAAGGCTTCTGTCCAGAGAGAGCATAGTGATTATTAAACTCTCTGTTCATTTGAAAAGCACTGGGCTCAGCATTCCAATGGGACTCAATTGGAAACAGTGTGTTTTTGTATTTATTAAGGCTTTTCTGTATTATATTGTAAACCAAAGGCAAGTTTCTGTTAAGTGCACTATTTAATGAACAAAACATTTGAACATGTTATTTTCTATTGCAGCATTGCAATCACACAATCAGAAAGAAGCTAACATATGAACGCCTCATAGACCTGATAGGGGCTGAACAGTAAGCCAATAACAAACTAAATCTAACATGAGCTGATACTAACAACAGAGGATTTTAACCATCTTCGGACAAGTGTTGCAGATCTACAACAGAGTTTTGTCAGAATACCATTGCACCAGTGAAGGTATATAATGTGTTTTTATTGAGATTTGGTGTCATGTGATGGAAGGCATGTGTCTTGTGTGATGGAGTTCAGTCTTGCACTTTGGAAACTGTCGAGAAGCTCAGAATCACTAGTTTTGCTGATAAAAATCTCCTCCTGTTAATTTTGTTGTGGCGTGCGCCATGTCCCCGCTAATCATACGCTGACATTTCCCTGTAGGGAATCCAAGCATCAGAATCCAAAGTCTGACAGAAACAAATGGCTCCTGCAGGAAATGGACTGATCTCTACCTCCAGACTCCAAATTCAGGGTGCAGCATAACATAAGTAATCAATAATTGTGTCTATACTTGATAGTGAATAATGCAGGTTCTAAATTTCCATACTTTTTCACCGAACTTGAAAGTTAGTATTTTATTTCCTCCTTTCACTGCCTTGGAAGCTTATATTTTATGTTTTTTCTGATTACTCATATGAAGTAGCCAAAAAAATTGTTTTTAATTCTGCGTATTAGCATAAAGCTTCATAAAGTTTGAAAGCTGTTTTGATTTTAACCACCTCCCCATCACTCATCCCTTTCTTAAGACCCCTAGACCCTTTTTTAAAAAAACCCTGCAGCTCTGCCTTGTAGAGTTGATTGATCATGTTGGTAATAGCTAAGTAAACCTAGACAGTGATGTGTTTGAAAGAAGCATTGATGAAGATTAATCATTTGGGATGGGATACTTTTTCAAGGTTAGTGTAATAGATCATGACCTGGTTTTTATGGACTTGACAATCTCAATACAGTTTTATTTATTTATTTATTTATTTATTTATTTATTTATTTGCTGTAATTGCCACAGAGTTATCTGTGATTTCCTGTATCCCATGTCAGTGATTGCCAACTGTTGTCAGCTAGCTTAAGTGTGCTGTGAACCCCTGCCTTGTTAAGCAAGGTCCTGTTAATAGGCCTATGTAATATTGGAGCTCTTTGGGCGAGAGGCAGGCTGCAAGGCCTTAATGATTATAATAACCGCTACAACACTGAGAAATATTTCACAGTGATAAATGTACAATATATGCACAAATGTAAAAAAAAATCCAAACCAATTTTTTTAATTCAAGGTTCTAATTAACAGAAACTGAAACTTGAGTTTTCAAAGAGCATTTTTACTTTAGTGTCAGTAGTAATAATGTACGATCAAGAAAATGCCTCTGAAATGTCAAAATTTCCCGCAATTCAGTGTGGTATTCTGAGTTAATGTGAATACCTGCAATTTTAGATTGACGTCACAGTTGTGTAGGGATGTGGTGCCAACATTAATATGCATGCGGAAAGTGGAGACTTCCCTTTGGAAACCTGTGAAATTTTAGGTTGCACTGCTACCCTGTGGAAGTAGGAAAGATTACATTTGCACCTGTTTTACTTTTTTACTTTTTGTTCAGTGGAAATTTCCCTATAATGCAAATGATCCACTTCAAAGGTATACAAAGCAAGCAGTTTTACATTCTCTATGTTATGGCAGACTCATATTTAAGTATACAGTAAATGTTGATGTATCCCTATTTACCTATAAACATCCCTTGCAGCTCTAGGCTCTATTGTAAATGTTACATCTTGAATTTTCTTTCAAATTTCTTATTAGTTTATTTAATATATCAGTTCAAAATCAAAACATTTTTTTCCCCAGATTTTTGTTTCAGGTACTGTAAAAAAATAATACTAAAGTGTTCATGTAATTTTTTCCAATTGAAAATAATTTAGCTCTTGGATTTTTGTACTCCAATTCTGAAAACATTTTTTTTTTTTTTTACAGACTGTATTTTTCATGTTAAGCCTAGAAGATTTACTATGTAAATATTTATTTTAATAGTGGGAAAATTGATTCAGTGATTTTAAAAATCTGTTGTAAATAATTCAAGTATTAATCACTATTAAGTTTCAAATAAGAACCAGTATTTAATTTCTTTGTTACTGTTCCATAGTGTGTATAGCAGGCAAAAGTAGCTTTCCTACTTTGAATGAATTCAAAACAGTGGATTGCATATAGAATATGCAGATTGCTACAACACTTACTCGGTTTATATTGTGACCAGCAGGGGGGGACTCTGATGTATCAGGTGTGAGGTTTAATTTTACAGCTGACCGAGCAGTCTGAGAACATTTACACCTGAACATAAAATGTACCTGAAATGTACCATCTTACATATATGGTAAGGCCTAATTTTCCTTAAGTTTTTGGAGCATTACTGAGCTGTTTTGATAAACAATGATAAAAAGAGAAGTTAGCTAGCACAAAAATGTAGAGCTTACTACTTAATATAGGAAGTTTACTCTTTGAATACATTTTAATAAATTTGTCTGTACATTTGAAAATATCTTGCTGCTGTATTTTCATGCTGTATACTTCTATTATGCCCTCACTGTGTTGTCAGACCCTGTATTATATTGTATGCTTAGAAATTATATTTAAGACTATTTGGAAGGCCTTACATATTACCTGAGTGATGGGAATGGCATAATCTCTTCTGCATGAAAGCTGAAAGGTGCCCTTCAGACGATACACGACTAATTTCTAATCATCTATTCATTTGCATTACCCGAGCCTGTCCTTTTTATAGGCCACATTGTGTGTAACATTTGATTATGGTTCCTCTTTACATTGTGCGACTAAATGTTTTAACATTTTTTAAATATTTAATGGAGCTGAAAAAATCAAGACAGTATTGTTTGTCTTGATCTTATGTGAAATACATTTTGAGTAGGAAATCTGCCATGCAAATAAAGTTTTTAATTTTTTGACCAAAACAACAGTTGAAACATTAATGTAGGTGTAGGACACAGACCATGCCAGTGGGTCAGCTGAGAGGAAGTATTTGTCTTTCAACTTCTAATGGAAAGTAAAGATGTCTAAATTTTTGTAACAGAACAGAAAAACTTGGAGGAGAAACTCAACTTTCCTGTAAAATCCTGTGTATCACTGCAGGGAAACCCTGTGGAAAGCTGCAATATGAGCTCCATGGGGCTGCAGGGACCCTCAGCGCTTGCCCCTTCTATCAATCTCTGCTGACTGATTTGCCAATAGGTGGACCTGCTTGCACCTGTGCTACCTAGTATAAAAAAATTACTCATAGTGTGTTTGCTTGTGCGGCCATATCCTGTTGTGGACCATTTAAGTTAATCTAAAATAGTTGTGCGTTTTTACCAGCTCTCAAATTGCCGGTCATCACTTCAAAGCAAACATTCTGTGTACGCATTTCTTTGATCCCGTTTCCTACTTGTTTATAATTAATTATACAGCCAATCAGTTACCCCTTGCTTTTCATATACTCGCAGCTCATTGAGGCCCTGACTTTGAAACAAATAAGGGTGAAGAGTTCTTGCTGTTTTTATTTTTATAATTTTTTTGGTGACCAAGGAGGAAGAGGCAAGCTTTAGGTTTGGCTCACAGGTAAACAAGACAAAGAGAGGGGACTTTAAACGAGGAATAGACAGGGAGCAAGCAATGGATCAAACATGCTATCAGCATGAAGTGAAGTGGTGACGAGTGGCTCCCCTTTACTTAAGAGATAAGCCTCAGTAGATAGGGTGGGCCATGGTTAGAGTTAGAGATGAATGCTGAATGGTTGGGCAACAACTTCCTTTGGATCTGAGTTCATTACCATCAGCAGTTTATTCAGTGTTTCTGCAGCCTTGAAACTAAGTGAGAACAATGCATTGATAATGAATCACTCTTGATTTTGTCTTGGGGCGAGAAACAATTACACTAAGTTTTAATGGCCTTCTCACAATTTTTAAGACATCCTACATAAGATCAGATGAGAGCATATGAGATCATATGATTTTTTATAACAATTATAACCGCATGAATGCTTAAATTACACACTTTTGTCAGAGTTTGAGTTAGTTAACAAGTCCTAAAATTAAATACTTTTTGTGGTTGTAATTAATCTATACAAATGGCTATTGGAATGAATTAAGAACATAAAGTAGTCTATGTATGTATGATGAATGAACATTTTATCAGTTATTAGTTGTAATAATGTAATTTGCATTTTGAACTTAATGCATACAGAACCCACGATTAATTTTAACACGTCTTTAAGAAAAATTTCCAAACAAATGAATGCTTTTCCAATAGCATACAAACGTGTAAAAAGTTATTGTCCATTAAACCCTGATATGATGAATATTTTATTTGGACAGCGGACACCTCGACAGTTGCAAAAATACTCGCGAGTTTTGGTACGTTTTATTTCATGTACTGTAACACTGGTTTAGCTGTTTAGTTTAGTTCCTCTCATGTATCTATAATTTTACCAGAACTGAAGTTATTTATTTTTTACCTATAAATGCAGATTATTTAGTTGTCCAGTCCAATGTAATCAAATGGCAAATATTGATTTTAATGTATCAAAGAAACGTGAAAAAACAACTGCTAATAAAGCCTGAATTTGAAAATTAATAAAACCTGAAGCCCCACTCATTAACTCAGTTCAATTTGGCTCTCATTATCCTCAAGGCTAGCCTCCTGTTAGACAACATGTGTGTTTCTGATTTATGGAAATTTCATTCTTGATTATTATTGTCTGCCCCATGAAAGATCAAAAGTCAACCCGGAAAAAGGAAAATGGAACTGAAAATGTGGCATTTTATAAATCTTCCTGTATTGTTATGATTCGGGGGTTACTGAAAGGCTTTCCATAGTATGCACCCTGCCGCCCGACCTCAAATTAATGGGGTGAGACTTGCTTTGCATCAGCCATGTTCTTCATCCCTCACATATCTACTCACAGTTCAAAGAAAGCACCCTTGTCTCAAAGCTCTCCCTGTGTCTCAGCCTTGCTATGCAGGAATGACAAGGTTGGATCTGTGATCTGTTTCAACAGCAGCTTACAAAGCATTCTTGGTTCCAGACATCCTCGAGTGTGTCAGTGGGTCTTCCCATCTGTTAAATACTTCCACAGAGCAAAGCCTTGCTTGAAGATCCCTGGAGCTGCTTGAATGAGATCATGGCCTTCTGTTGCCACAATGTTAAATTGTAAGTTTGAGCCTCACAAAAGGTGGATGTTAAAGTAAGCTACAAGATGCATCCACTCTGCTTGTTGCCAGTGCTTGGGGTGTGGTCAACTTCTGGCCACATCACCTGCTGAAGTCCATGGTTGCCTATACTCAAGTGTCTGTTTGGTTAGGCTAAGATAAGATGAGTCATTTGGGAAGTCAGTATACCCAGGGACAGTGGGCTACATCAGGTGTAGAACATATTCTCACTGGCGATAAAAGCAAATTTGCCGGATGTGTGATCATTTGCATGAAAATAACCTGCAGTTTCACCTGTTTGGCTGGCACATGTTAATGCAAGCCCTCTCACTAGAAAAACATAGAAAATGTATTTGTGCTCCTTTGTCATTTTTCATATTCCTTTTAATCATTTCCTACTGTTAAATCCCATATATCTGGAAAATTAAACCAACACCAAAATATAATGTGACTTTTCTTTCAAGTTATCTCTGACGCATATTCTTGTATTCAATTTAGTAACTTAGCATAGCAGCTTTTGTGGACCTATGGAATACTAGAACATTAGGATGAAAAGTTTACTTATTTTTCAATGTCTCATTTCAGTTTTGGGAAACAACTGCTATTGCCTGGACATCTGTATAAACTGGTTGAAATGAAGTTGTTGCTTGGAATTCAAAATAAACTTCTTTTACAGAAAGTGTTTAGAATTAATGTTTTTTTGAATTACCATGAATGACAAATACAATATTTAAAAACTGACCCCTTCTGTAGTGTCTCAGTCATTAAAGATACTTGAGTGCAGAGTGAGCCATATGGTCCAGAGATCTGAGGTGCGAAGCTGGCATGCCAACTGGGACCCCTGATTAGTGCTGAACCTTCCATACAGGCTGCATACAATGTGTTAAACGACCAATGGCTTAAAGGTGGTTGGGTCAGCGGAGTCTATCCGCATTTTCACGCTGTCCTTCTTTGTTGTTGTAGGGTTTGTAAGGGGGAGCCAAGATACCTGGACATATCTGATATACTTTACTTCAGAATATTGAACAGAGAATGACATAGTAACTACATAGTACCATGAAAAAGTACTTGCCCCGTCTGAATATCAGCATATATTTGATACGGAACGTTATAGGCATGAGCATGGCTTCGTATATTCAAATATGAGAATGGAAGTAAATTGTTATCTTTATTGTATAACAAAAAGAGTATTTTTTATGACAAAAAATGTAAAGGTTTTCAGAAATATTTTCAATGGCCATTATTCACTATTATATTTAAAGGGACATTATTTCAAATTCCTATCCCAGTGTCATCAGATCTTTAATCAGGACCTAATAAGATAAAAGGGACCCAGCACGAAATTAAATTTTGATTTATTTATTAAAGAAAGTTATGCACCCCTGTGTGAAAAAGGTTAACCAATTTTAGCAGCAAGAATTCCTACCAAATGCTTCCTGTAGTTGATTAGTATTTGTAGCAAAAATTTGCCAAAATAATCCATGAAAAATGCGCATCAGCGCAATTAAATTTGTGGGTTTTTGAGCACAAACTGCTCATTTCAGGTCCTTTCACAATGCAAAATTAAGTTAAGGTTTGACTTGCCCATTCCAAAACTAAAAATTTCAGACGTTTTGATGTAGACTTGCTTGTGTGTTTTGGATCATTGTCTTGCTGCTTGACCCAGCTGGGCTTCAGCTTAAACTCACGCATGCATGACCTGACATTCTCCTGTAGAATCCATCCCCAAGCATCCCCAAACCATGATACTACCACCACCATAATTTAGCAGTGGTATGGTTTTAATGCAGTGTTTGGTTTTCTGTCAGACATAAGGGGCCCCATGTGTGGCAGGCAGCCTGGAGCCACACCTTCAAGCCCTGGGAACACACCCAGAGCTGGGGGAGGGGGGTCAACGCCCAGCCTGAGGACCTTGTTACAGTCAATAAGACAATAAAAGTGTCAGCAGTTAGGAAATGGATTGGAGAAGTCTGGTGTGGTGGCTGGTGAGCCTCAATATTGTGAGCTTTTATTCTTTAAGTGTTTAAACCCCGTTTGTGACAGCGTTTCCCCCGAAAGGGAGGTTTCTGTTAGAAGTTTGTGTTTGTTGTATTTGTTTAAACCGTGGGAATGGTGGGAAATGAGCCAGCACTTGCCAGGGGGACCTGAGAAGCTGCCTGTGCTACCACCCACCCAGAGTGTGGACGGTGTCCGCCCCGGGGCTTTCCAAATTTAT